>JAKSZP010011450.1:0-19402 GCA_022478985.1 Massospora cicadina | reverse complement strand
AGGTCAGAAGATCAGAATTTGGAGTGTTAAAGTAGATTAATCCTTTTTGTTCAAGGCTAAGGGAATATCCTCAGGGTGTGACTCAAAAATGCCCCTATTATGAGCACCAGATGTAGGGTTTCACTTGATCCGTCACATGTGCTAGCACTAAAAATCTCAACATAGTAGCTGATTGTAGGAGGCTTCCTCCATTACAATCAGCTGAGAGAGCAGGGGCTCATAAGACACAGAGATGGATGAGACTTTATTCATTGGAATAAGATAAAACTTAGAGGAAAATAAGTAACTAGAATATATCCTGAAAAAGTACTTTATTTAATAATAAGACAATACTATTTATAGTATTGTTGAGGGTAAACGGAAATCCTGGTTCACTAGAAATTGCAATTAGTGATTCAATGATAATTATTGATTCCTAAATGGTTTTTCCATTATCACTTCCCACCTGTAAGGTCAGATGAGCTTCTTGATCTCCTGGTGATAGTTTTGTAGCATTAATTAAGTTGGTATTAACATCAAGTAGGAGCTCTTGCAGTATTCCAGATCTAGAGGTCCAACTTGCTAGTTTCCAGAATAAAAGCTGATGAAGATATTGTGGTCCTTGGGCTACTAATGATAGAGTTGCATGAATTTGGCCTTATTAATAGATAAAATATTTGCAAAAAATATAAATAATTATTATCAAATTTGGAGTAATTCAGGTAATACTTGAATCTGAAGTCTAAACTGATGATAGGGATTAACCTTAATTTGGGAATTATGGGAACATTTGAGTTTATTTTTTAGCACTAACGGTGTCAAACCCAAAAGGGGGAGCCACCATGCATCCTTATTTGAAATTGAGTCAAACAAAAGGATTATCATAAATAAAAAATCTTAATATAGCCCCTAAGTTATCAGCCTAGAAAGTCATATCAGATGGCGAGGAAGCTTTAGGTAGACTTTTGTCCAGCCTCCGCTTTAGCTGGAAGACCATGGCGGACAGCACCATTTGAGTTTCTTAGAGTCAAGTCCTGCATACTGGTGTATGTCAATATTCTCTCTGGGACACGGCTTCCACCTTGCATAGGGAGAATCCTTAAAGATGTACTAAAGGAGATATTGCTCAAATATCTGATTGACACTTTACTTGATCTGAATGTGATGGTAAACGAAGGAGATATAGGGCTTGATCTTTTAGTTGGACATAATGTAGTTTCAAAGTTGTCATATTGTTTTGGAGTCATCAGTTTGATACCACTTCACTGGTAATCCATGTCTTAAATAAGATCTTTTTTTAGAATATCTCATCTGTTTTCTTAGAGGTTATTTTGAGTTGGATAAGTAGGAATATTGCACACTTTTTATTTAACCAAGGTAAGCCGACCAGGGGACAGACATTACCAAATATATGTGAAACTAAGAGAATAACTAAAAAATAAAAAATTGGGCACCCCAGGGTACTCAAGTTACCCCTGTTGCCAGCGGGACTGCCAGGTATGGGGGGTTGGTGCACTACTCTGAGGGGATTTCCCCTGCTATGGAGCAGGAGTGAAGGAAAGGGTCTGTGTGGAGGAACCAGAGTGGGAACTATGATTCTATGAGCGCTTTTTGTCTTGGTCTCATATATCCATAGATCCAGGCTTGGAAGTGCTCTAGTAAATGGACATGGAATCTGTTAATAATCCCATAAATGGTTGGGACCGTGCCCTTGAACGCATCTAATGCAATTGTGTGTATTGTCCACATTGCAATGGGTATTATTAGGGAGCGGAGGGTAGATGGGATTAGTGACTCGATCTGGAGCGCGAAGATACTCTTTGATATCGAGAATTCCTGTTCGTTTTGAATCTTGAGCAGGCGTGCAACTTCCTGCCATATAGCTTTGGTTGGGGGGCATGTTTCTAGGCGGTGATGTAGGGATCCCTCCCCTCCACATACTGCACATGTTTTGTGGAGGGAGTTGGAGCGGTCTGCCGTCCTATAGGTCCTTCTCAAACAGCGCCAGGCGTTTTCTCTTATCCTTGGTTGTAGGAGTGGGTGGTGTGTCATTTTCCGCATTGCTTTCTGTGTGGTTAAATCATAGGTAATGTCCAGCATATCTAGGTATTCTATCCTAGCTATGCTTGGGGTTTTTGCGAGCATATCCCTCTAGGGGTGATTTTCTGGGTTTCTTAATTTGAATTGGGGGCTGGGTCGTCCCCTTCCCTGTATAGTACCCATGTTCTCTATGGTCCATCCTATATGGCGGATAGTTCGGAGGATATGTTTGAAATGAGGGGAGGTTCCATGCAGACCCATTGCAGTAGGGTGCTTGGCAAGGTATGAAAGTAGTCTGGGTGGACTATGTGGGTTGGTCAATTTGAGCGCCTGTGAAAAGTTAGTCCTTGCTGCTCTTGACCAATGTTGTTGCGGGAGGTCTGGAGCAAGGATTTCCTTTATCCAAGTACCTAGGATGTGATTGGCATGGCTCTCAAAATCTATTAGTCCCATGCCTCCGCTTGAGCATGGGCCATTTAGTGTTTCCATCCGTATAGGAGGGTGAGAGCCATGCCACAGCCAGCCCTGGATAAGCGCGCGAATTTAGCTTATAAAGGTAGGTGAGAAGGCTATCGCATGGGCCTGGTACCACAGTATTGGGAGGATGAGCGAGTTAGCAACTGTAACTCATCCTGTTAGTCCTGGGATTCCCTTAAGGGAGGCGACGCGTTTGTATACCCGTTGTAACAGGTTACTTTCCATTGTCTCATTAGCATATCCCCCTGATTCTAGCCAGATTCCAAGGTGTTGGACAGGAGTGGTGGTGGGAGGTGTTACAAAGGGTAATATAATTGGGTTTTTTCTTCGAGTGTTGGTGTGAGGTTCTGATGTTGTGACCCAATTGTTTGTGTATTTGCCTAAGAGGATGATTTCTGTCTTCCTTTTGTTGAGCGATGCGTTGCTCACCTTGGAGTATTCCTCTATAGTGTGTTCCAGCTGTCGGGCATCTTCATTGTTTGCTATACCTGCTACGCAGTCATCTGCAAAGGCCAAACTTGACTGTTGGTTGTCCTTGTGCGGTTATCCCCATGAGACGTGAGTCAGTTACTCAGAAAAGGGTCAAAGCTGAAATTGTATAGCAGTGGGCTGAGGGGATCCCCTTGTTTGAGCCCTCTGTGTGGTTTAATATAGTTTTTTAGGATTCCAGGGCCGCATACAGCCATGGTTGCAGATTATGTTAGGAGCATCGCCCATTTTATGAATCTTGGTGGGAGTTTGAAGGCATGTAGACATTCTTTTAGGTATGGCCAGCTAACACGGTCATACGCCTTTTCCTGATCCAAGAAGACCAGGGCACCAGTTGCTTTAGATTGGCAAATGTTTGCAACAGGGTGTATGTTGTTCCAGATTGAACGCCTTAGTATAAACCCAAACTGGTTGGGTGATAGGACGTCAGATGCAGTTGCGCCTAATCTAGCTGCTAGAATTTTTGTTAGAATTTTTGTGTCTTTGTTGAAAGTGCAATTGGCACCAGTTGGCCAGGTCCAGCTTATCACTCTTTTTATACAAGGTTATAAAGTAGGATTCATGACCTCCTGATAATAGGCGTGTTTCCAACAAACTCTAGTTCATTGACGCCAATAGGAGGGGGGCAATTTGTTGAAAATATTTTTTGTAAAATTCGTAGGGTATCCCATCAGGCCCTGGGCATTTCCTACGTGGTGCACCGTGAATTGATTCCCAAAGCTCCTCCCGTGTGATAAGGGATAGTATATTGTAATTTGGTGGTGTACTTTGTATCTTGGCAGTTTGAATAAATTTTACAATTTTTTGTGGATCTGTTGGCATATCGCGATATAATTTGGTGTAATAGCGGTGTACTTCCGCCTTGACCTCCTCAGGGTCAGTTGTCACGGTGCTGTTGGTCTTGAGGACCTGTGTGCATGTGGGCTGGTTTCCATGGGAGTGGAATTGGCGGAAAAAGTATGTCAAATAGGTTTCGCCTTCCTTTATGAAATTACCTTTGTTTGATACTTTAATTCTGTGTTGGTGTTCAAAGATGAGATTGTTAAGTTGGGCTGAAATTTCTGCCCATTTGCGTCCCCAATTAGGGCTATAGCCAGATATCAGAGAATTTATTTCAAGGTGGTCTAGTTCCGCCAAGGTACGCTTGATTGTGGCTGTGTCCGCGGTGTACTTGCGTGATGCAATATGTCAGGTTTTGTTGATTAAATCTTTCTTGAAATTTTCCCATGTTCCAATGGGATCTGAAGTGAATGGGGCTGTGAATTCTGGGTTTGTAGCCTTGTTTTCAACCCAGTCAGATATCTCAGGAAATCTTATATTTTTGGGTGAAGCTTTATCCAAGGCGACACCTGTGTGTGGGATTGGGTTGGCGCAAACTGCACCATAACTAATTGGTGATCAGAAAAATTGATCTTTTTGTTGTAAATTTGGAGATTCTTGAGTGGTGGGATTGTGGGATGAGGATGTGGTCAATATGACTCATTGATATGAGCAGTCCCTCACGTATGTTGGGTCTTGTCATATGGGGAAGGATTGGTGAATTGGGGGGAAGAGCATCCTGTAAGCCAAGAGATGCCTTCATTGTGCAATATTCAATGTGTCCAGGTGGGTATCCCCTGGGATTAGGCCATCGATCTGTATTGGGGTTATCCCAGCATTTGAAATCGCCTAACATGATGATATCTGGTGGGAGGGTGAGAGTAGGAATGTTTTCAAAAAATTGTTTCCTCTCAGTTGCAGTGCACGGTGCATATACACATGCTAATGAAATTATTTCTTCTTGGCATGTGATTGTTGCTACCAGGACTCAACCATGCAAGTGTGATGATGAATTTGTAATTTTAAATTTTTTGTTGTTTTGGACTATCACCTCACAGTGAGACGTCCATACTGGTTGTGATGGTGCGACCCTGGTTGACAAGGATTCTTCTTCCCCTTGTAGGCAGTGGGTTTCTTGGATGGCCAAGATGTCTACAAGAGGTTTTCGCAGGAATGCTAGCTTTATGGCTTGGGATGTATGAGCCCTCGCTCCCATGATATTTAATGTCCCTATTGACACTGAGGTGCCCGCGGCGCCTCAGGAGCGGTTGGGAGGACCCTCTGGTCCTATCCCACCGCGGCTCATTTTGGCCATGCTCCGCACCTGTACTCCAACTCTTTCACTGCCATTGTTGGTTCCCTTGATCTGACCCAATGATTCAAGGGAATTTCAGTTTTTTGCATTTGCATCAACTTTTCCTGCACAGGTCTCATGTTGATTTGATGCGGGTTGTTGATTGGATTTTATATTTTTGAGGTTCAACTTTGTTGCATTGTGCACCGCATTTTCACCCAAATTGCGGTTGCATTGTTCCTCAGTATGTGCATGACTGATGACGCTTTGTGGCTCAGTCTTGTTACTGTGAAAATTTTCGACCTGGGCATATATGTTCTGATTGGTTGGTTTGGTGAATATCTGAAATATCCTCCTGAATTTGTCTGTGGTTAATGGTGGATTCCACGTGTGCCGCCGCTTCAGCCGCTGCTCTCTTGCAGGCTTTTTGTGCTGCTTTACACTGTTTACTTGTAACTGGGTCCACAATGGAGTATAGTCCATCTTCACCCCAGCGGAATGGGTGGTGGCCAACAGTCATTTTGGCGAAGTTTTCATTATCTTCGTCCATAGCTTCTTCACAAAATCATTTTCCATTAAGCCCTCTTTTACAGGGCATGCATGTTCCTTGTGGCCCAGTGAGCCACAGTGGTTGCAAATGGGTGGTGCGCGTTCCAGTGTAACTTGGAATGCAGCTGACTGGCCCCCATCTGCGAAGTGATATTCTGCTGCATGGGGCATTCTGGATAAATCCTCTTTCACTTCTGGGAAGGGGTTGATTACAGCAATAGCTTTGCCCATGCACAGGTTAGGCATTAAGCGAAATCGCTGTAATTTGAGTTGTTGGATTTCTCCGTAGGCCACAAGACCTTTGCTGAGCTCCTCCTCAATTAGCTTATGAGGAAGGTTGGTGAGGAGCGAGTCAAGGGAGATGAACAAAGTTTTCGCTTTGATCCATCTGGTGCGCGCAGTGTGCACAATTTTTTTGCCCTTGGGGAGGGCAATTTTCATGCAGATTTTTGCTGCGGCATCAGCTTCATTGGCTGTTTTGAAACCAATATTGATCCAGCCATGGCCCATGTTGTTAGTGGCTATGTACACCGCGTGAGGGAAAAGTGAGGGCTGTGCCTCACATGTTTTCTCCCACAGGGTCGGTGACTCATCCCAAAGGAAGAGTCTGATCCCGTGTTCCACCTTTGACAAAGGTTGGTTGGATTGAATGTACATGTATTGCACGTGCTTTACAGTAAATACCATAAACCCAGATGGTGTCTGAGTTTGCAATTTTTTTATGGCTTGGGTTCCTGGTCCCCCTCCAGGGCGTTTTTTGCCCTTAGTTGCACCATTAAGCACACCGCTTGCCACGACGCTCGCCCATATTGTATTTTTTTGTTATTAAAGTCGCCCATCTTTCCTGTGTGTGATTATCCAAATTTGCTGTTCAAATCAAATCGTAGTAACTAAAGTGATTGTTACGAGAAACAAAAGCTGGAATTTTGCACACTTAATAAAGTGGTTTACTAAAAAAATTATCATGTTAAACCCATTTGACAAAGTTAAACATGTATAAAAGAAACATTTATAGAAGACCATATCATAGCAGTAATTTAGAGAGGATTCAAATCAACACTAGTTCTCAAAGCAAATGTCTCTAAATCTGGCACATGGTAGTCTTTATGAGGTATATGAACAATTTAATCATTCCAGGCCAGTAGAAGACCCATATGATAAAGCTTACATTCTTCTCAAATCCAGGGTTAACAGTCAGGTAATATTTATAATAAATCTTGAGGATATCTTCTAGATTTTATTTAATGGGAACTCAGACCCTCACGTTTGAAGTAATGATCCACTTGCTGATTGTGTAACTCTTGTGCGCCTCAATAAGTGGAGCCCTTCAAGGTTACCTCTTTTAATTCCTTCCCAAATGCATTAAGATTTTATGCATCGTTCATCTTCTACATGTGGCTATAGTGGTACCCATTTGTCAATTCAAAAAAGAATGAGCATAAGTGTAGTATTGTACCTATACAATTTAGTGCAGTAAGAAGCTAGACAATTGTAATGTCTGAGGATATCTGGGATTAAGGTTGAGAGTTCTAGGATTTTAATCAATCAGGAAGTTGTATTGAATGAGTTCCTAGTACAATTGGGTTTGAGGTTGGTTTATTATAGTATTACTTTTGTGAAACTTTAAAAATCAATCATGTTCATATGATGAAGAGATGGTGGGGGTACAAAAAGTGGTGTTGCCTTCCTTTAGTGCTAAAATAATGTCAATGGGCTTCTTGTCCTAAATTGGGTAGTTGGTCTACAAGTAAAACATCTTGCAACTGGAAAAAATCAGGCTGCTATAGACTATCCTTAATCTCTAGTAAAATAACATCCAAAAAGAAATTATTGGTTTACATCTCTACAATGAAGGGGCGATCAGGATGAGAGTGGTCAAGATGGGCGCGGTGATCATACTTTTCTTCACAGCTTGGAAAGCTGCCTTTTCCGTTTTCCGTTTAGATAAAAAGAATATGTCTTGTGAGATGGGTCATAGGTGAATCAGTAAAGAAGAAATACTTTGCAAAACTGGGGGAAGTTGACCAAAATTAGGTAATTATGAACATCATTATTGTCCACGAGGGAGCCTAAATTTGATTGTTGATAGATTACAAAACAAATGTAATGCCTTCCTTAAAGATGACATTAACCAAAAAACACAGAATCTCTGAAGGACTCACACGTGATGGGATTAACCTCAGGTCATCCTTGGTGGTTGGGAAGACTTTTTTCGCATCCTTGGCATGTTCTTCACTGGCAATAAAATAAGAAAATGTCATACATATATGCCACATAGATTTTCCCCACAAGGTCGCCCAGCACCTGGTCAATCCTGCGTTGAAACACAGAAGGTGCATTACAGAGTCCAAAGTGCATCACCTTATATAATACGTCCAAGCAACTATTAAAGGCAATGTACTACTTATGCGTGGGGTGAACTAAATTCTGGTGTGATGCATTAGCAAATTTTGTCTTGGGGAAAATTTTGTTGTCTGCAATTAAAGAAGTAATATCCTATATCAGCGGCATCATCAAGTATCTGATTCAATGAACACTTTGAGTGAATAAATATACACTAAGGCTAGTGTCACCATTAGCCTTTAGGAACTAGAAGTACAAGAGAAACCACAGAGTATTTGGAGGGGCGAGTCTGATCTCATGCTTACATACTCTTCAAATGGGTTATCAGAGACTCTCTAGTCTTGAAGTATAAAGAATATACTGCCACCTTTTAGGAAGTTATTCGCCCTCATTATAATTTAACAAGAGAGCAAATGGTCTGGAGGTAGTTGATGCCAAATAAATAGCAGACTCAAACACATAAACAATTTTCTGAAACTTTTGGAAATTTATAGAAAATGAGGGAGCCCTAATTATAATGCCCAGGAAAAGCATATGGTGGGTTAAGAGAAAAATCCAACACCGTTGCCTTTTTACTTCTGGGTGTAAGATAATAAGCTAATTTCCATGTTAATGTATGGAAGATGTTTATGCCACCACCCTCATTCCAAGTATGACTTGGTAAGGAAGAATAACTAGGACACAAAAACTATCCTCCAAACTATGATGGTCTTTATAAAGATAAATGGCCGTTGGACTTCCCAGATCTTCAAAATATAGGATTTTAGTGCAAGTTTAACCTTCTCTTTAATGATATAGACAGTACTAGTTTTACCAAAGGTAATTTTCAAGATTATCTTCCACGCCAATACCCAACAGAGCCTCAAATGGTTTATTAATGACTTTAAATTGGCAATTTTTGCCTAGCTGAAATAGAATTCTTAATAAGAGAAAGGGTTAGCCTCATTTTTATCTGAGCTAATCAGTCAAACTGTAGTTTGACGCAAATTTTTAGGGAGAACCACCTCTTCAGTGCTCATAGCCTATGGAACTTCTTCAAGAGTGTTAGCAGCCCCAGGTACGGGCGAGTGACTCTTTTCAGAACCAGCCTCTCACTAAGAAGAGGGGTATCATGGTCGCAAAGGGGAGAACTTATTAACATGGCTTTTCTTAAGTATACCAAGTTCAGATGATGCTCAACCTGGGTGGCAAGGGTGTTTCATCTTCCAGTTTAGAGGCGAGACATGTAGCAGCTTTAGATCTAAGTGGCATTCTTTAAGTTCTGACAGAAAATGTTTGGGAGCTGGGCAAGTAGGTAATGAGTCTAATGGGATAAAGAATGACAAAGCGTAAAATATTCAAAGAAAAATAGGGTTACTTGTTTTAGCAAAAACAAAATGGATTGGGGAGTATTAATGGACTCTTTAGGAATGATGTTGAGATTTTTGCCCATATTACCAGCCTGCTAGATTACCTGGTATCACTAGGGGAAAAATTCCCTAAGGCGAAGTGAATTGGAAATCAGTTGACCCAAATTTTGGAGGAGCTATGTTTGGGGGATTTTAGGACATTTATCTGGTTGTATCCATCGGGGATTGATATAGATGAATACCTAATATCTAATTGGGCGGAGTGGCTGACAAAATAAGGGCATCTGATAGTAATTAACTATCAAGTGTACTTATTGGAATTGGTCAGGTTTCATCACTGACTGATTGGGAATGTTTAATGAGTTGTGAGGCGAGTGATGCCACCTGCAACTAGCGAATTGATTGGTTGCTAGCCAATTATGGATGATTTGCTTAAATCAAGAGAAAAATGTTAATTTTACGTTTCTGACTCTTTTGTTTGAGGTCTCAAGGATGTCTAACGTCAGAATCCTAGTCAGGATGGGGAAGACCATCGCTGCCAAAACGAGGAAGGGTGATTCAATGGCAACAGCTGCTGTTTCATCAAAAGAGGTGTCAACTGAGGGTTAGACAGCTGAATCCCCTATAAATTCCCTAGAATTCACTGTAATAAAAAACACTCAAAAGTAGTAGTACAGTAGTAAAGTAGTAAGGTAGTAAAACACTCAAGTATTACACTGAAAAATTCTCGCTGATTGACACAAGTCTATGGTTGGGAAAGAACTAATAAAGAACCTTATTAGTTTGACTGTAGATTCAGTAATAGTTAGACTATCAGCATCTAGAGTGAAGATTCCATCTCAAGGATATTATTGCAGAAGGCAATATTGGTAGACTCTCGGAGAAGAGTAGAGATCCAAGCGGGGATCTAAAGACAAAGGAAACATGGCTAAGGGATTACTGCTAACTGTGTGTTGGGCCAAAGGGATTGTCATCAGAGGACCTTAACGAAGATCAAGTGGACAGGATTTAGGGAACAAATCCCTAAGAGTGCAATATTCAGTATTATCGGAAATACCAGCTGAAGCGTTGGGCCTCAAGATAATTCTAACTTGACTACAGATAATAGTTGTCATACTATTATCAGATTATATATATATTCTTACAACGCGAGGTGCACGAGGAAACTGAACCTGTGCAGTAGAAAGATTACTAGGGTTGACCTCCGATAAATCAACTCCTAAGAGTAATATTTTTACAAGTTGGTGCTCACTACAGGGGTAGTTGAGTGGAAGAATTAATCCAGAATGTCGCACAAAGAGGAAATGCATAGGTTGTGAACTGAGATTGCCACAGTGAACCAGAACACTTTAAACTCTGCAGACCACTGGGAGTTTGCAGCCTTGGAGGAACAAATAACCAAGGTGGAAGAAGGAGTTGACAACGTAGCCAACTTTGGGAACGAGTTACTTGGCAAAGTAAACTTGTTAAAGAAGAAAGAAGGAGACTTCATCTGAGAGATCCTATTTCTGAAAATGGAACGTGAAGCGGATTGTGTTCATTTGAGAAAATTTGGTGCGGATATTAAGAATTTATTAAAAGAAGTAGAGAAATTGAAAGCACATACAGTGCAAGCGAGTCAGACATGGACAATGATGTCAAAGAAGGAAGACTTTTAACGATACTTGGGAAAATGAATACCCCAAGAAATATGCCACCCACATTCAATGCTATTTTGGAAATGACGCCCAATAACACTCCGTAAGTAAACTGAATAGCTGAACCAAAAGAGTTGGCTCAAACTGACTCGGAGGAATTTAACGCAACCCCTAAATTTCCTACACCTCATCGGGATAATGCCCCAGCATTTTTCCAACTATTCAACATGACCATGAATGGACATGGGGATTGTCAGAAGGCGTTGACAGTCATGAACTGCTTAAACACAGATTGTCAGAATCTGGTATTACCCCACCTGGAGGGTACAGCTGGTCTTAAGCTGAGGCTAAGGAAGCAATAATGAAGGAATTTGGCAGTCCAACCCACATGTTAAAATGCAAGCAAGACTTTATGGGAATTCAATTCTTTAAAGATGAGTCCCTTGCAAGCTTTGCAGATCGATTCTACCAGGAATCACAGATCCTGGCTGGAGCAAAGGTGTTAGATGACTTTGATGCAAGAATCGCTTTGCAAGTGGCCCTTCAGCCCTATTGTGATATGCATCAAATGATGTCTACTGTATTTGCGACTGAGATGACTACCTCGCAAATGGTAGACAATTTGAAGATTTTGGGAGCAACATATGATGCTCCTAATAGAAGCCTCAAGTCAAATCCAGTCCAAAGTTTGAATCCCATGAAGGGAGGCGAAGGAGCAAAGGAGACTTTTAACTGAACTGTGCTAGGGAATAAGCCTGAGGATTACAATTGGTTAAACAAGAAGAAAAAGGTCTGCTTCCAGTGTGGCAGGAAAGGGCATTATGCCGCACACTGCAAAAAGCCAAAGGATCAAGTTAATATGGTCCAGGCTAAGAGATAGCAGCCGCCAAGGATTTGTGAAAAGGTCCCGCTGTCTAGACAAGGAACAGTCTAGGATGGCAGAGAAAACTGTTCCTCCCAATATTATGAATGAAGAAATAGATATTAGTGATTTGTTAGTGGATGATGAGCAGGATCCAATATATCAAGTGGTCAACATGGACATAAACGCTGTGACTAGAGCTGAGGCAAAGAAGATTGACCCCAAGATAGTTCAGGAGGTTGCCCAGCTGTACGCCTGACAACTGGTGGAGAAGATTTGGACCACCAAAAATCCTGATGAGTTTACTGATATTCGCTTAGATGAGGCCAACCTGTCAATTCCCCTTGGCACAATTAAGGAATTGTTTCCTGAATTATTGGCGAAGATAATTAATACCCTAGATTCAGCTAATAACGCCGCAATTCACATAGTAAATACCCTATTACAATACTCTGAGTGTACATATATAGATATTCAGGTGAATCAAGTAAGGGTATGGGTGATAGTTGACAGCGAAGCGCCTGTCAACATTGTGTCGACCAAGATGGTGAAGAAGATGAAGATATCTCCGGACTTGGAACACAAGAAGGAATACAGAACATCTGGGCTGAACACCACCGTTTCCTGTGGAGCGTATAGTGCACTGCCACTACAATTCAGGTAATTGGTGGTATCCGCGCCAGCAATAGTTTTGGCAAATCAAAACTATAATATCCTGATTGGAATGTGTTTCTGCAGAAATATGGAGTTAAATGTAACTTTGAGGATAATACGTTGACCATCCTGGGTCAGATGTTACCATTGGGATATCATATGAATGGTGAGGTTCTGTTGAACTGGAGATATAATTTCATCAACTTGATATACAATGCTGGCATTGTACCAATTCAGTACCAATTAGTTGGTAGGAAGTGACGGGAGATGCTGGACAAGATCCTAATGAACTGGGGAATTCCTTTGCAGATTAAGAAAGAAGAAACCATACTGGCTGGATCGCAGATGATAGTTGACACAGGGTTGACTCTATAGATTCTGGAGTTGTTGTATGGAGAAGTTGGAAGCCCCTGGAAGAAGTCCAGAATGGAGCCTTGGGTGGCTCCTGGGATAATTATGATGGGCCATGGAGAAATATGAGTTCTCTTGGCGACTTTAAGTGAAGGACCAATGAACCATTAAGTTGGTCATGTCCTGATGATTAGGTTAAGTGAAAAAAGGACCTCTGAACCAATCTAGATGGTTAAGTCTGAGAAAAAAACATTTGAAGCATTTAAAACTGGTAGGTTTAAGTGCCCAGGATCCAGTTTTTGGAGAAAAGATGGATCTCTGAACCGAAATAAGGTCAAGTCTCATAGAAAATTTTTTTTTGATAAAAGATATTGGGAAAAAAATATAATATATATGTATGTAAAAAGCGTAGATAAGAAAAAAGAAGCCAATATATTTTATAAAGTTTTTTATTAATTGTCCTCAGTGCGGGATGATTCCACCTATGTCGCCTCTTGGGGGAGTGAGGATGGATTGCAGTAGGGAGGAATAGCCCATCAAAATTGATATGTGATTGGATGCTTGCAAGGGCAAGTCCTACTCAAAACCACATTCATTGAGCTGATGCTGAGCCCTGAGAGAATGCGACTAGGGGAAGAGAAATAGATATATCAGAGGATGCCAATCATGAAAACCTGGAGTGGGGTGGAAAACAGCAATAAAGAAAGAGGCAATCGGCGAATAACCACAAGTAATCCTGATAAGGCACTGGTGCCAGAAGATTTGTCTTGAGTGCTGCTGATGGGCCTCATCAAGAACACCGGACATGTGAGCCAGCAGCAAAGAAGGAACACTCGAGGGAGGTTGTCAAATCATACCCCCAATCAGCACCATCAACGGGAGATAGCAATGGGAAGCTCCAAAGAAGAGGTAGTCATGTAACGAATGTATTGCATCCTATAAATGAAAACTATGGGCTTCGCGGAAGCTGAAGCTGAATAACCGATGAAAGTCAGGCGAGGCTGAGAGCTTCGTTGACCAACTTTGAAGAACTTGGCCAGCAAAGTGGAGAGCATAAGCGGCAGTATCCCAATCCAGAAGGTTGTCCAGATATGAGGGATTCAGCGCTAATGACAATGCTTTGGTGACTTGCGCTTGAAGTTCAGCATAGGGGAGCTTGGTATGAATGCTGTTCCCAATTGTAAGCTCAGAAACCAGTACAGCGGGTTTGTAGAATTGACCAAGTTGGAAGAGGAACTCAGAGAGCAAATCCAACCCAGCCAGGAATGAACAATCTAGAGCAGTCAGCATAACCTCCGGAGCATCAACAATGATGTTTGAAGCCTCAGTGAGAGGAGCCAAATCCAGAAGTGTTTTAAAGTACAACTCAGGGGATTGACTGCATGGGAAGAGTCAGCTGAGAGTTATTTGGAATGATGGCACGCCTGGTTTTGATGGGATTGGATACTGGTTCTGTTAACTCAATGGAAGGACTAGCTGCTTGCACCAGGCTAGGTGTATGAGTCCTGAAAGGACCATAGAAGAGAGTCCACCGAGCATCCCAACTCATTCGCTGGAAGAGGCAGAGGTCTGAATTGGACAGATTGTTAAGAAGCTGTTGGTAGCGATACTCTGAGTTCAACATATGAGCAGGACTAGAGGGGGGATGTCAGACTAATATAGAAGTTGACATTATGCACCCTACACTCCATTAGGCTCCAATTTCAGGAAATTAATTTCATAAAATTAATGAAATAAGCTTTCTGAGGGAAGAATGACTTACAGCCAAGAGGTTATGAGCAAAATAATGAAGGCGAATATAAATAAGTATTCTTAATCAAGCTACAAGATGTATATCAATGGCAAGAGTCTCCTGTCTAGGATGAGGAGAGAATCAGGAATTTGAGGACGCCGGACCAAGAAACCTGAATATGATAGAGGGTCATATACCCTGATGGGGGGATAACTGGATCCCAGGAAAAATATTGTCATGAGTAAATTGATCGCCTGGCATGACAAGAGGTCATGGGGACCGCGCTCTGAGTAGGTGGTAGTGAGGAGGAAGAGGAGGAATGCCGTATGCTGAAGGTTGTCCCAAGCAGCATTGAGTATTGACAAAGTACTCCGCTTGAACCAATGAAGTATTTGACCAGGTGTCCAAAGTGGTGTTTCCATGCCCAGTCCTTTTCTCTCTGGAAATCTAGGCATGAGGGGGGATGTGTTTGGATTTTTGCCCATATTCCCAGCCTGTTAGATTACCTGGTATCACTAGGGGAAAAATTCCCTAAGGTGAAGTGAATTGGAAATTGGTTGACCCAAATTTTGGAGGAATTATGTTAGGGGAATTTTGGGATATTTATCTGGTCATATCTATCGGGGATCAATCCGGATAAATACCTAATATCTCATTGGGTGGAGTGGCCAATGAAAGAAGGGCATCTGATAGTAATTAACTATCAGGTGTACCAATTGGGATCAGTTGGGTTTCATCACCGACTGATTAGGAATGTTTAATGAGTTGTGAGGCGAGTGATGCTGCCTGCAACTATTGAATTGATTGGTTGCTAGCCAATTATAGATGATTCGCTTGGATTGAGAGGAAAACATTAGTGATATGTTTCCGACTCTTTTGTTTGAGGTCTTGAGGATGTTTAACATTGGAATCCTAGTCAAGATGGGGAAGACCATCACTGCCAAGATGAGGAAGGGTGATTCAATGGCAACGACTGCTTTTTCATCAAAAGAGGTGTCAACTGAGGGTTAGACAGCTGAATCCCCTATAAATTTCCTAGAATTCACTGTAATAAAAAACACTCGAAAGTAGTAGTACAGTAGTAAAGTAGTAAGGTAGTAAAACACTCAAGTATTACACTGAAAAATTCTCGCTGAACGACACAAGTCTATGGTTGGGAAAGAACTAATAAAGAACCTTAAGAGTTTGACTGTAGATTCAGTAATAGTTAGACTATCAGCATCTAGAGTGAAGATTCCATCTCAAGGATATTATTGCAGAAGGTAATATTGGTAGACTCTCGGAGAAGAGTAGAGATCCGAGTGGGGATCTAGAGACAAAGGGAACCATGGCTAAGGGATTGCTGCTAACTGTGTGTTGGGCTGAAGGGACTGTCATCAGAGGATCTTAACAAAGATTGAGTGGACAGGATTATAGGGAACGAATCCCTAAGAGTGCGATATTCAGTATTATTGGAAATACCGCCCAAAGCGTTGGGCCTGAAGATAATTCTAACTTGACTACGGATAATAGTCATCATACTACTATCAGATTATATATATTCTTACAACGCGAGGTGCACGAGGAAACTGAACCTGTGAAGTAGAAAGATTACTAGGGTTGACCTCCAATAAATCAACTCCCAAGAGTAATATTTTTGCAAATGTATTTGTGGCTTGTTAGGTCAACATTTCATTTGATGAAGATTTAAACCCAGTTAGTCCACCATAAGATTTATTTCCTAGGCAACTAGGATGGCAAGTAAGTTGTAAATGAGTGCTTCCACTTGTTTATGCAATGTTTGAGTAATTCCAGCCTCATTTTGGAAGCGTGCTTTCAGGAAGAGCTGGTCTAGAGCAATACAATGAAGTTCCATCTCTATGAATAAAATGAAGAAATGATTTAATTCACAATAAGAGAGCTGACAACATGAGATGTTAAACTGTGGGTGAAACCCATCATTGAATCTCTTATAGTACAAAAATGAATGATCATATTACTTTTCTGTAGTGGTGACATTGATATACCAGACAAGAAGGTTCACAGGTCCATGAGTTCTCAAGACCCTCATTAATATAGACCATCAAAATGATGATTTTTCTTTTTTTTGTCACAGCTTCACCTCCATCAGGTGCTGTGCCAGAATATTTTGGGGAGGCATGACCACGCACATTCCCAAGTAAAAGTCGTTCAGAATACTGGTTAGAGATAGTACTGGACATAATTCACTTGTCAAGTGGGGATGCTATCAGTTTGGGGTAGGCATATGTTTAACAATAGGTGCATATGTTGACAAGGTTCTTATGCTAGTGCTGATATTGTGTGTCAGGAAAACGGCAGAAGAATTTTATAATGGCCTGCCAGTCAGGATGCATAAGCACCCAAAAAGAAAGCCAGAATGCCAGTGGCATTGTCAAATGACGTTGTATGGTTCAGGAAATTGGGCAACCATAGCTCGTTGATGTAGGATGAGCGTGAAAAGAAACTCATTAATGAACCAAACAGAAACAACCCCAGAATCTGTGGGCCTTGCTGCAGGGGGTGGCAATACTGGATTACCTACTTCAGGATCTTCAGTGGATTGTTTGGACACCAAAGCAGAGACAAGGGGGCGGATCCTTGCCTGAAGGTGAGATATGTGAGGCCACAGGATCCTGATATCCTGATAGCGGATAGCTTCAATAACGGGATTAAACTTCCAGAAAATTTCTTGCACAATTGATCCAGTTGACTATGGTGGGATTGATAGTGATCACCAAAACTGTTATAGTCCTTCCAGTGTAGGAACCAATGGGCCACCAAGTTAGTGCCATTGGGATGTCAGCAAGAAGAATTGAAGTAAATAAAAAAATTTAGGTACAAGCGGGAATTTTATTGTAAAGTGAAATAAAGAGAATTGACCAACAATTTACTCAGTGCAATGCAACTGATTAAATAGTGTTTGATTTGGTATTTGGTCAAAGCAGGGATTGTGGCCCTCAAATTTGACCTAACCTGGTAAATTTTTGGGGGAGGGAAAAATAATTCTAATTTGAACTGACATAAAAGGATTCAGAGGCAGGCCAAGGCACTATCAGTTCATCTGCAAACGCCTGAACTGTGGCTTGAAAGCATTTACATCAGTTGGCGCAATGGCATCTGGCCTGATGGGTAATGGGAATCCCCCAGGGCCACCCCACATAGGGGCGGTCCCAGTTGGTTGGAAATGGGTTAGGGATGGCCAACCCACCTATGCCCAGTCGCTGGGGCGTTTGTTTGACCAAACTAGTTGTGTTAGCCACAAATCTCAATTCTTGAACTAGGGGTTTTGAATTATCAGTGACATTCCCCAATGGTGATATCTCTTATCAGGGATTGTGCCCAACAATTTCAAGGGGAGTTTGGATTGGTGATTGTACTGATTGATGGCTCAAAATCATCTGAAATTCTTTCTGATAGTTAATGTGTTGTCTTTTTTCAAATATTGGTTTTTCGCTCATCAGAATTTATTCCTGTTGAATTCAGACAATTCAGCTTTGATTCTGAGGATTTGATGCCAACAGTTTTGTAAAGTACCTCCCACATTATGAGGAAAATGGTTACCAATAATTTTGGTGCAGATTCCCTCAATTTGGCAAACTATTTCAACAGAGGCCAGCGCAGGGACTAGGGAAGGAATCTTCAGAGGGAGCGCAGTTACCCAGCGCCTGTCTACTACATGGGTGAGGTCGCCCTGAGTGATGAGGGGTACAGCTGCCCTTTTCACACCCTTATTATTTGGGAATGTGAAAATCGCCTGATCCACACAAATGGAACGTTCCCCTGGACTTACACTGTGGCATCCACCCCCTCATTTTTTGGTACCATAACTTGATGGATGGGGAAGTATATGCTAAAGTAAAAATAAAGTTTCTATTTCAAAATTTTAAAAAGAAGCAAGAAAATCCTAGATGGGTAACTTATAAAGAAAACTTGTTAAAAGGGGCATTTCTGGGTTACAGGGAGTCATAAATAATTGATCTAACTAAAAACTCATGAGGGATTGGTTGCAGATGTCAGTTATAGAACCTTTGTATACATTCAAAAATATTATATAAAGGGAATAGAATTTTTATTGGAATTATTATTTGAGATAAACTAATGATTTTTAAACTTTTAAATTTTATTCAGGGAAGGCCAAACAGGGGACAGACACTTCCAATAAGTAAACCAACAATACAAACATCAGCAAGTGGAGGTCACCCCAGAGAAGAAAAACGCTATCTCCTGTTACCAGCGGGAACGCCAAGAAATGGAAGGGGGTTACGTGTATAGGGTATTGTGCCACTATTGAGCATGTATGTAGGAAGGGGTCTGAAGCGATGAATCAAACTGGAAACCAGGATGAGACCAACTGGCGGTGACAGATTGGTAGGTACCCAAACATCCAAGCTTGATAGTGGTCCACAAGGTGCGACTGGAACTGGCGTAAAGCTTTCTGGAGGGTGGGAGTAGAGCCTGAGGTAGCATCCAAGACAACCGTGTGGATAGTCAACATAGCGATTGCAACCACTAAAGCACAGAGGGAAGATGGTATATGGGAAACCAAGGACAAGGTGAAGACGTCCTTAGATAGGCTGAAGTGCTGTGCCTGATCCTGGCGAAAGATAAGCTGAACCTCACGCCATATCACTTTTGAGGGAGGGCACTCTTCCAGGCGTTGAACCAAAGTTCTATACTGGCCACACATGACACAAGATGAGTGCAAAGTGTCAGAGCGCTTGGCATTATGGTATACCCATCTTAAGCAGCACCACACATGGGAACGAATATGCATCTGCAGAAGAGGGTGGTGGGTGTACTTCCAAATGGCTTTATGGGTATTGAGGG
>JAKSZP010011449.1:0-19454 GCA_022478985.1 Massospora cicadina | reverse complement strand
ACAGTATGAAAACTATTATCTGTAGTTGAGTTAAAATTCTTTTCAGGCTCAACGCTTTGGCCAGTATTTCTGATTAATACTTGATATTGTACTCGTAGGGATATTTTCCCTGTAATCCTGTCCACTTGATCTTCGTCCAGATCCTCTTATGGCAGTCTCCTTTGGCCCAACACACAGTTGGAAGAAATCCCTTAGCCGTGGTTCCCTTCATCTCTAGATCCTCGCTTGGATCTCTACTCTTCTCTGAGAGTCTACCAATTATTGACTTCTGCAATAATATCCTTGAGATGGAATCTTCAAGCTAGATCCTGATAGTCTAACTATTATCAAATCTATAATAAAACTAATAATGTTCTAAAGTAGTAATGTATATGTGTTTTTAGCTATGTTCTAATGTCTATATTTTATTAGAGTGAATCCTAGAGAATTTATAGGGGATTTGTCTGTCTAACCATTGGTTGACACCTCTTCAATGAAACGACAGCTGATGCTGTTTAATCACCCTTCCTTGTCTCAGCAGCGATGGTCTTCCCTATCCTGGCTAGGATTCTGATGTTGGACATCCTCAAGACCTCAAACAGAAAGAGTCAGAAATGTGTCCCTAATGTTTTCCTTTCAATCCAAGTGAATCAACCATAATTGGCTAGCGACCTGCTTAGGTAATGGGACTTTTTACCCATTATGCCAGGTAACTTCACCATCCAATCGATTCACTAGTTGCAGGTGGCATCACTCGCCTCGCAACTCATTAAACGTTCCCAATCAGTCGGTGATGAAACCTGACCAATACAAATTGGTACACCTGATAGTTGATCACTATCAGAAGCCCCTATTTCATTAGCCGCTACACCCAATGAGATATTAGGTATTCATCTGGATCAATCCCCAATGGATATGACCAGACAAATATCCTAAAATTCCCCAAACTTAGTTCCTCCAAAATTTGGGTCAACCGATTTCCAATTCACTTCGCTTTAGGGAATTTTTCCCCTAGTAATACCAGGTAATCTAGCAGGCTGGGAATATGGGTAAAGATCCCAATACATCCCCCCTCTTGCCTAGATTTCCAGCGAGAAAAGGACTGGGCATGGAAACACCGCTTTGGACACCTGGTCAAATACTTCATTGGTTTAAGTGGAGTACACTCATCAATACTTAATGCTGCTTGGGACAACCTTTAGCATATAGCATTCCTCCTTCTCCTCCTCGCTACCGCCTACTCAGAGCGCGGTCCCCACAACCTCTTGTTGTGCCGGTCTGATCGATTTACTCACGATGATATTTTACCTAGGATCCAGTTTTACCCCCATCAGGGTATATGACCCACTGTCATATTCAGGATTCTTGGTCCGGCGTCCTTGAATTCCTGATTTTCTCCTCATCCTAGACAGGAGAATCTTGCCATCAATGTTCGTTTCACAGCTTGATTAAGAATACTTATTTCTATTTGCCCTCATTATTTTGCTCATAAACACTTGGCTGTAAGTCATTCTTAATCCTTCCCTTGGAAAGCTTATTTCATTAATCTTATGAAATTAATCTCCTGAAATTGGAGCTTAAAGGATTGTAGAGTGAATATGTCAACTTCTATATAATTATGACATCCCCCCTCTAGTCCAGCTCATATGTCAAATTCCAAATCACTACCAGCAGCTCCTCAACAGTCTGTCCAATCCGGACCTCCATCTCTTCCAGAAGATGAGTCAGGATGCTCAATGGAACCTCTTCTAAGGTCCTTCCAGGACTAATATGCCTAGTCTGGTGCAAGCAGCTAGTCCTTCCATCGAATTACAGAATATAGTAACTAATCCCTCTGAAACCAGGCTGGCCATCATTTCAAACAACTCTCAGCCAACTTTTCCCTTGTAGTCGATTCCAGAGTCAAACTTCAGAACCCTCCTTGATTTGGCTCCTTTTGATGATACTCCAAACATCATTGTCAATGCTCTGAAGTTTATGCCAGTCGCTCTGGATCACTCATTCCTGGCTGGGTCAGATCTGCTCCCTGAGTTCCTCTTCCAAATCTGTCAATTCTACAAACCTGATGTACTTGTTTCTGAACTCTCATTTGGGAACAGCATACACTTTGAGCTCCACTACACTGAACTCTGGGCCCAAGTCACCGAGGCTTTGACATTAGCGCTGAATCCCTCTGATCTGGATAACCTTCTAGATCGGGATACTGCTGCTTATGCTCTTCTCTTTGCTGGTCAAGTTCTTAAAGTTGGTCAATGAAGCTTCCAGCCTCGCCTGGCTTCCACCGGTCATTCAGCTTTAGCTTCTGTGAATCCTGTAGTCACCATTTGCAGGATGCAATCCATTCTCTGCACAACTACCTCTTCTCAGGAGCTTCCCATTGCTATCTTCCGCTGATGGCGTTAATTGGGGGCATGATTCAGCAACCCCCATCAAGTATTCCTTCTTTGTTGCCAGCCCACATGTCCGGTGTCCTCGATGAAGCCCATCAGCAGGCGCTTAAGACAAATCTTCCAGCTCCAGTGCCTTATCAGGATTACTCAGGGTTATTTGCTGATTGCCTCTTTCTCTATTGCTGTTTTCCTCCCCGCTCTGGGGTTTTGCGATTGGCTTCTTCCAACATCTCAATTTCCCTTCCCCTAGTCGCTTTTTCTCAGGGCTTGGCATCCGCTCAATGAACTTGGTTTCATGTAGGTCTCGCCCTTACCAGCATCCAATCACATATTGATTTTGATAGGCTGTTTATTCCTACCACAATCCATCCTCCCTCCCCCAAGAGGCAACATAGGTGAAATCATCCTCATACTGAGGATGATCAATAAAAATAAAAATTATAAAAATATCAGCTTTTTTATCTATGCATTTTAAAATCTCCTTTTTTTCCAATATTTTTATCGATTTTTTATCTTTATTTTTCTTTTTTCCTATGGGACTTGACCTTGTTTCGGTTTAGAGGTCCATCTTTTCCCCCAAACTGGGTCCTGGGTACTTAAACCTTCCAGTTTTCTATAGTTCAGAGGTCCTTTTATTGGACTTAATTATCTAGATCAGTTCAGAGGTCCTTATTTCAGACTTGACCTAATTATCAGGACATGACCAACTTAATGGTTCATCAGTCCTCTGGGAACTCTTTTATTTTTTTCCTCAATCCAATGCTTTAGATACTTAGCTTGGACTCAATTTACAACTCTTCCATTCAAGAGATTCTTGATGGAGTAAGCATTGGTCGCCGTTTTCCAATTAATTTAAATGGACCTGACCACAAGGCATCTAATTTGTTTCATTGTCCAAATCATACATATCACAATAGGCGACTCTTTCCCCTATTTGCTATTCTTCTAATGCCAGTCAATTCTTGTCATCAGTTGATTTTTCTCATAACCTTTTCTTCTTGGTTGTATCGAATGCTTGCAATTGCATATCAATCAGGATACTTGTCAGTCAGTTCAAGTATTGCTTAGTACTCATCCCTAACGTAGGTTCCACTACTAAATAAAATATTTGTGGCACGCGGCCTTTCTTCCATATAGTAATTCAAACGGCATCTTTCCTATTGCCATATGATGACTAATGTTGTAGGCGAAAATCAACAAACACAGCTACGTTCCCCACGCGGAAGTTCTCCCTGTGAATAGCTTCCTTAGTGTCACGGTCAGCATCCCATTGACCCGTTCTTCCAGTCCGTTCATCTCCAGCTGGTATGGTACTGACACAACTCCTCAGTTTCCCATTATTTCATTTAGCCTTGGGATCACATGAGATGTGAAGTTGGTCCCATTGTCACTCAGTAGGACTTGCGGACATCTATGCCAGTATACTACTTGATCCAAGATGAATCTCGCAGTACAGGTAGCGTCAACTCTGGTTAGGGCCTTCATTTTGACCCATCTTGTCAGATGGTAATTGGCTACTATGATGTACTTGACTCCCCCTGTGCTCATCATCAGCAGTTTTATCATGTCAATGGACACCGTGTGCCAGGAAAATCCAGGGCGGACCAGTCATTATCCTATTGTATCCTTATGTGGTTTGTGCAGCTGGCACTCCACACAACAAGCCATATGATCCACAACATCATAGTTAATCGATTCCCAGTACTAATACTGGCGAATATGTCAGTTTTTTTCTCAGACTTCCATGCCTGACAACCTCGTGAGCTGCTTGTAATATTGCTGCTCTTTCTGACAGTTTTGGGAATAGTAGCCGCTTCTCATTGATCATCTTAAATACTTTTCCATCCATAGTCTTGGTGTCTTCCATCGCTCTTTGAAGTGCACCTTGGATTTCTCCAGGCTCATCCTCGATTCTTCCTTCAACCATTCTCTGGAATAGCCTATCTGCCTGCAGATATACCAAATGGACCATTGGCAACCGCGATAAGCCATCCACATTCTGGTGAGAAGCCCCCACTCGGTGGGCTATCTCATAATTTTAAGCCTGAAGCTTAAGTGCTAATTGGGCCAGTCATCCTTCTGGTTCTCTTAGATTGTGCAGCCAACGCAGTGAAGAGTGTTCCATCACCGCTTTAAATTAAATTCCGTGGACATACACCCAAAACTACTTGCATGCATAAATGACTGCAAGGCATTCCCACTCAGTCACTATGTAGTTCCTTTTAAATGCTGAGAGTGTCCAGCTCACATATGCCACCTGATGCTTGTCCCCAAGTTCGTCTACTTGGCTCGATATGGTGCCAATCGCCATCAACTAAGCATCAGTTTGAATGATAAGCTCCTAATCAAAATTCTAATAATTCAGAATTGGCAAATTTATCAAATACCGGTGTAACTCATTAGAGGAGTCCTGGGCCTCTTTATTCCATATGAGTCCTTTTTTCATTTTTTTTAATATATATGAAATAAAAGCTCAGCTATTTGGGCGAAGTCCTGAATAAATCTTCTGTAGTATCCGACCATCCCAAGGAATACTAGGATGTCTCAGACACTCTTCAGTACAGCAATGCGCTCTATAGCTGCTATCTTCTGGGTTTGCGGCTGTAATCCATTTGAGTTGATCACAAATCCCAGGTATTTAAACTCTTTAATTAAGAAGTGGAACTTCCTTGGCTTGATCTTCAGGTTAGCCGCGGACAGTCTCTTAAGAACTTCTTCCAAGTGGTCAGGTGATCAGTAAATGTTCTACTGAACATATTGATATCATCCAGATATACCTGGATGTACGACAACTCCAGGTCGCTTAATATCGCGTCCATGGCCCTCTGGAACGTCATGGGCGCATTGCAAAGACCCTAGGGCATCTTCATCAGCTGGTGTAACCCCTGCACAGTAATAAGCACACATTTTTCTTGGTCTTCTTCTGGAAAGTCGATCTACCAGTATCCCAAGATCAGATCCACTGTGGAAAAATACTACGCTTCTCCTAATTGATCCAGAGCATCGTCAATCCTCAGTGGGGGATATGAATCCTTCTTTGTAATTTTTTTCAGCCTCTGAAAATCAATCACCACCCAGTTTGATCCATCCTTCTTATTCACGATCAGAATTGGATCTCACCCAGAGACTTGATGACGGAACTAGAAGCCCATGCTTCACTAGTTTGCTGAACTCATCCTCCACTACTGCTTCAGTGGCTTTCAATCTTCAGATTGGTCGCATCCTTACCAGTAGATTTTCCATGGTGTCGACCTTGTGATTAAGTCTCATGCGCATCCAAATCATGGTCATCCTAAGCAAACACTTCCTGATATTCTAAAATAAATTGAGCACCTCCTCATTCTGCCCTTTCAGCAGATCAGCGAGCTGCTCTCGATCAATCAATAGGTTGATGCTTTTGGCCACCCCAGCCAGTAATCTCATTTCATCAAGAGACCCAAAAACATGGAATCAGCTTAATTCTGCCATCATGATCAAATGAATAAACATGATGATTTGATTCCTCCTGATCTTCATTGGTTTTTCACTCAAATTCGCCAAGAGAACTCCTATTTCTCCATGGCCCGGCATTATTATCCCAGAAGCCAACCATGGCTCAACTCTGGACTTCTTCCAGGGGCTTCTGACTTATCCATACAACAGCTCTGGACTTTTCAAATTCAACCTGGTGTTGACTATTATTTGTGATCCAGCCAGTATGGTCCTTTCCTTCTTGATCCTAAATGGAATTCCCCGGTTTTCCAGGATTTCCACCAGCATCTCTCGTCACTTCCTACCAACTAATTGGTATCAAATCAGTACAATGCCATCATTGTACAACAGATTAATGAAATTGTTTCTTCGATTCAATAGAGCTTCACTGTCCTTCTGGTATATCAAAGGTAACGTCTGACCCAGGATGGTCAACGTATTGTCCTCAAAGTTACATTTAACTCCATACTTTTGTAGGAACTCCTTTCCAATCAGGATATCATAGTTTTTTTTTGTCAAAACTATTGCTGGTGCAAATACCACCAATGACCCAAATCGTAGTGGAAGCGCACTATACGCTCTACAGGAAATGGTAGTGTTCAGCCCAGCTGTTTTGTATTCTCTCTTGTGTTCCAAGTCTGTAGAGATCTTCATCCTCTTCACCAGCTTGGTTGACACAACATTGATGGGCGCTCCACTGTTGACAATAGCCCTCACCCTTACTCAATTCACCTGAATATCTATATATGTACACTTGGAGTATTGTAATATAGTATTTATTAAGTGAATGGCAACGTTATTAGCCAAATAAAGGGTGTGAATAATCTGCGCCAATAAATTCAGGAAACAATTCCTTTATCATGCCAAGGGGGATCAACAGATTGCTCTCATCTAAACAAACGTCTGATAACTCATCAGGAATCTCGTCAGTTCAAATCTTCTCCGCCAGTTGTTGGGCGTATGGCCAGGAAACCTCTTGAACTATCTTGGGGTAGATCTTTTTTGCTCCAGCCTGGTCATGGCGTTTATGTCCATGTTGACCACTTGATATAGCTGATCCTGCTCATTGTCCACAAACAGATTGCTAATATCTATCTCTTCATTCATGATATCAGGAAGAACAGGTTTCTCCGCAGCTCTAGACTTTTCTGCGTCTAGGCCATTGGCCCTTTTCCCAAATCCTTGGTGGCTTCTGTCTCCTTGGCCTGGACCACATTAATTTGATCCTTCAGCTTTTTGCAGTGTGCGGCGAAAAGTCCTTTCCCGCCACACTGAAAGCAGACCTTCTCTTTCTTGCTTAACCTTCTGAATTCTTTGGGCTTATTTCCCAGCACAGTTCAGTTGGTAGCCTCTTTTGCTCCTTCATTTCCTTTCATGAGATTCAGATTTCAGACTGGATTGACTTGAAGCTTCTATTTGGGGCATCGAACTTCACTCACAAAATCTTCAGGTTGTCTACCATTTTCAAGGTAGTTATCTCCATCACAAATACAGAGGACATCATTTGATGCAAATTGTAAAAGGGCTGAAGGGCCTCTTGCAAAATTATTCTAGCATCAAAGTCATCTAACACTTTTGTCCGGCCAGGATCTGCAACTCCTGGTAAAATTGATTTGCGAAGCTAGCAAGAGACTCGTCTTAATGAAATTTGAATTCCCATAAATTCTTGCTTTCATTTTGACATACGGGTTGGACTCTAAACTCCTTCATTATGGCCGCCTTTGCTTTGGCATACGACCAGCTGTCCCCCTCCAAGTGGGGTAACACTAGGTTCTGACAGTCGGTGTCCAGGCAGTTCATGACCATCAACGCCTTTTGATGATCCCTATATCTATTTATAGTCATATCAAATTGTCGGAAAACTGCTGGGATGTTATCCCAATGGAATGTTGGCAATTTTGGTGTTGCCCTAAATTCCTCTGAGTCATTTCGGGCTGATTCTCTTGGTTTGGCTACTTGGCTAACTTGTGGAGTGACTTTGGACGTCATCTTCAAAATGGCATTAAAAAGTGGGTGGCATATTTCTCAGGGTATTCAACTCTCCAGGTATCATACAAGGACTTCTCTCTTTGGCATCACTGGCCATATTGGGCTCACAAGAACATCTGTGGGCTTTCAAGTCCTCCACTTCTTTTATCAAAATCTTGATATCAGCACCAAACTTTCTTAAATGAACGCAGACAGCTTTTCTCTCCATTTTCAGGAATAGGACATCTCAGATGAGGTCTCCTTCTTTCTTCTTCAACGAGTTTACTTTGGTGAGTAACTCATTCCCTAAGTTGGCTACATTTTCTACTCCTTCCTCCACCTTGGTGACTCATTCTTCCAAGGCCACAAACTCCCAACGGTCCGCTGAGTATAAGGCATTTTGATTCACAGTGGCGATCTCAGTCCACAGCTTGCGCATTTTTTCTTTATATGACATTATACTAGATTCTTTACTCAACTACCCCTGTAGTGAGCACCAACTTGTAAAAATTTACTTTAAGTTGATTTTAGCGATCATCAACCCTGTAACCTTTTTATTGCACAGGTTCAATTTCCTCGTGCCTTCATCATGTTGTATAGAATGTATTCCAATAATAGTATGGGGAATATTATCAATAATTGAGTTTGAACTATTATTAGGCCCAATGCTTTGGCCAGTACTTCCAATTAAATAATCTGTAAGTCATAATCGAAGGATTCATTCCCTATACCTGTCCACTTGATCTTCATCCAGATACCATGGTGACAGTCTCTCTCAGCCCAACACACGGTTGGCAGCTATCCATGATTGTGGTTCCTTCATCTCTAGATCCCACCTTGGATCTTTACTCTTCTCCCTGAGAGTCTTACAAATATTACCTTCTGCAATAATATCCTTGAGATGGAACGTCACAATGAAAACTGATAGTCTAACTATACACCAAATTGACAATATTATTGTAGATAATACTATTGATAATAATCTTGGTAATATAAAGTGTTTAATATAGTAAATCCTAGGGAATTATATGGTATGGGATTAATCTGTCTAACCCATGGTTGATACCTCTTTGATGAAACTGCAGCCGTTGCTATTGAATCACCTTTCCTTGTCTCAGCAGCAATGTTCTTCCCCATCCTGGCTAGGATTCCATCATTGGACAGCCTCAAGACCTCAAACAGAAAGAGTTGGAAAATGTGTCCCTAACGTTTTCTTCTCGATCCAAGAAAACCAACCATAATTGGCTAGCGACCTGCTTAGGTAATGGGAATTATTACCCATTATGGCAGGTCACTTCACCAACTGATTGACTTGCTAGTTGCAGGTGGCATCACTCGCCTCGCAACTCACTATTCATTCCTGAACAGTTGGTGATGAAACCTGACCAATCCCAATTGGTACACTAGATAGTTAATCACTATCAGATGCCCCTATTTTGTCAGCCACTCCGCCTGATGAGATATCAGGTATTCATCTAGATTGATCCCCAATGAATACGACCAGGTGAATATCCCAAAACCCCCAAACATAGTTCCCCCTAAACTTGGGTAACTGATTTCTAATTCACTTCGCCTTAGGGAACTTTTCCCTAGAGACACCAGGTAATCTAGCAGGCTGGGAATATGGGCAAGAATCCCAACAAATGGTCAATACCTTCATTTGAGGGGAACAAATTATAAATAGCCCAATAAGTTTGAGAATGGGGTTTGAATCTATATATCAGCTGGTATATTGAATTCAGGGTTTTACTTGAATTACTCTGAATTCAGGAAATATTTACAATCCCACCTCCTAAGTCATGTGAAGCGGATTTTATCTAATCCCAGTAACAGGACTATCCTACAGGTCCCATAACTCTACCCTTAAAATCCCTCTTTATTTCCTTTCATTTTTTGGAAATTTAAATAGTGCATGAATACTATAAGTAAAATACTTTTTATGCCTATTGCTAAATAAAATTCTTGATTGTAAGGTTTTTATTTAGGTTAAAACAAGTCATAAGGGCACTCATGAAAGTGAACTCTTGAAGCACCCCATTCAGATTGATGTGCCACCAGTGCTTCTCCCCTGGTGGCACAAAAATGTGATCCTGCCAGGGAGCTTCTGAGCCACCTCAAGAACATATTTGTTCAGAAAAAGGGTAACAATTTAAAAGCAGCATGTCGCTTCCAAAAATCTCTAAACTAAGGTCTGATATTATGGAAGAACTTACAGTCTCAAGTTTGACTGTGTCAATGGCTATAAGGGCTTATTTAAAACAGTTTATTACTTGCTTACCAAGATTACCTATAGCCTTAAAAAGAAAACCAAGGGAAAGAATATCTTGAACATCTCTATGGGCTTCAACAGAAATCAACTTAATTGGATTGAAGACCATGCCAAGAGAGCGGCTACTCAAATTTTGAACAGAGCTTTCTCTAAATCTCTCAACCTCCCTAAAGTCAAACCTTATTAAGAGTTAGGTATAAATTTGGTTATAGAAATGCTCCAATAATACCATACCAAGTTAACCCATGTCAGGTCAAAGAACAAAAAGGTCCCCCTCAAATAAATCTAAAGAAAATATAACAACATTAAAGTCAAAGGAGGAACCTCTTAGAAAATCATAACATTCTAGTCATAAAGAAGTTCAAAGCTTTCCAAACACCAAACCAGAATCTAATGGAGCAAAAAGGGGTTTGACAAAGAGGGAAATAAATCAATACTTTATTCTGAGGATCTGGATGTAGACCATCGAGATCACATTAATTTTTTAAAAAGTCTTAACTTATATTGTGAGAATTTTGATGATGACATGATGATGATGATGACCTATGCTATGCACTAGATCCTCCTTACTGTCTTCAACATTAAATGAAATTTATCATTCAAGTCATTCCAAAGGAGAATTAACTGCATCAAATTCTGTTTCCAATTAAAATTCTTAAATCAAAACTCTTTTTCATAACATTCTTTTTATAGGTGCCCACAAAATGTCCAACTGATGAGGCTTAAGAAACTATTATCTCTACAAGTCCACTTGACCCATTTGAATCAGGAACGAGTTTAGGCCGCCCAAGACCAAATAAGGTTTTGAAAGTGGATATCAAAGAATTATACCCACCTGATTCAAAAAAAGAGATTGACAATAGTACTCAAATGATAACATTTATCAAGGCGACCAGTACCCAATTCTCTGCAATGATGTCATTTTCCACTCTGATTTAGCGAAAGAAATAAGAACATATTTTATTGACTGTTTGGAGTCAAAAGTGCTGAACATAAATTTGGACGAGCATCATCTGAGCAATTGGACCAATCAAGTCAGGCCAATAATTTGAGAACTAGCTTCCAAATTTGATGAAGGCAACAAAACTCAAGTATTTTATGGAAGCCTCAAGAACAATTGGTGTAACAATGCGCCAAAAGCAATGGACAAAATAACCGGGACTTACCTTCATGCAAGTGGTGACAAGCTTGATGATTCCTTTCTGGCAAATCTAACTCTTGTCAACTTTAACGGCTCCCCTCCAAAAATTGGGCCAGAAATTACTAAAATAAGGTATCAATATTACCTGGGTCATCTCTCAGATTGAGATAGTGCCAATCCCAATAAATATGAGGGCCCTGAAAAAGTGAAGCTCAAGGAGCCAGCTGAAGTTACCTCCAGTACTAATGCCAACCATATCAAGGATGAGTCAACATGTGCCATTTATGAACGTTTTACACCCAAGCATGTCTTAAAGAACAAAAATAAGTAGTTTCTGAATAAGCGGCATGCCTGGGAAAGTCTGCATGATGATCAAGAGTGATGGCATGTCAAGTGGTGAACATGGTGGGGTCGTAGAAATCATCAAGTACATCAAGCGCACCAAAGTGCCCATCATCTGCATTTGTAACAACTGCATTTTCCCCAAGGTCCGATTGCTGGCCTCCCACTGTATCAATCTGAAAATTCTGAAGGCCAACGATAGCCTCGTTGAGGCCTAGGGTTGAGATTGTTGCTAAAATGGAGGGCCTCTTGCTCTCAAACAATGTCATTAAAAAACTCTTTGAGATGTCCCAAAGCGATATTTGCCAGGTCATCAACCTGTTATCCATGTGGCGCCTGTCCAACGTAATCATGAGCTACGATGAGGGGAAACATATGCAACTCAGCTCCAAAAGAACATCATATTGGATCCCTTCAAGCTCATTGAGAAATACTTGAATGCCGCAGTCATGGGAACCACACCCTGTCTGACTGTATCAAGTTCTATTTCCATGATTTTCAAATTGCGCTGCTTATGGTTCAGGAGAACTATGTGTGGTGTCACCTCCGCAAGCTTGGTGGCCTTGCAAACCCCACCCAGGCTTTACTAAGCCACCTGGAGCTGATTAGCGAAGCTGTTGATTGCATTCCACAGGCTGACATTGACATCGCCATAAAGGAGTTTGATTTCATTATCTACCTGAGACACTCCAAGTATGAGTCCTACCACTTCAAGATCATTGATTGCTAAGACAAGGCTAACGCTACTTCCACAACTCCTGATCCAGAATCACTGATCTGGTTTGCATCAGGCACAAGGCTCCATACATCCCCAACTTGAGTCCTCCATATACCTTAACCCTCAGGCCACAACTTGCTCCCCTAGGACAAGGCTTGGGGTGCTCTGTCAGGATTCTTCCTGGGTTAGGTGAAAGCCTTGTCCAGGGGAATGGTTGACACCTTCATTTGAGGGGCACAAATCATAAATGGCCCAATAAGTTCAAGAATGGGGTTTAAATCTATATCATCAGCTGGTATATTGAATTTGAGGTTTTACTTGAACTACTCCGAATTCAGGAAATATTTACATCCCCAGTTTCTAAGTCATGTGAAGCGGAGTTTCCACTAATCACAGTATTGGGACTTTCATACAGCTCCCATGACTCTACCCTTAAAATCCCTCTTTTAATTCTTTCATTTTCAAGCATTATAAATAGTGCTTGATTACTGTAATTAAAATACTTTTTTATGGCTATTAGTATAAAATTCTTGATTGTAAAGTTTTTATTTGGGAGTAAAACAAGTCATAAGGTTACCCATGAAAGTGAACTTTAATTTCCCTTTAGATGGATATGCCACCAGTGCTTCTCCCCTAATGGCCTGAAAGTTTTCTTACCCCCTCATTAGATTTTGGCAGAATTGGACTTTTTTGTCATGTTCCAATTGGCCAATTTTGTCTATTTTGTCAATTCAGTTGTTTGTTGTAGTCTCAAGAATTTTTTACCAACAATTTCCAATTTGACCTCTTGTTTGCTATTTAATTATCAGGATTCTTTTTTGTATTGACATCTTGTGCTGGACTTCCTTTCATGGGGGTTTTTTTCAGGTTCGCCTTCTGCCATCATTCTTCTTTGTGGATCATCCATTCCTCCTGAGATGGGCGTGGCGCAAATGGCTTGGGGCTCATTCCTTTGTCCATTTTGTTGGTTATGGGATTTGGGCTAATGAAGGGCTCATCATCCACTTCAGGTCACCTGGCCACTTATTGCTCCCATGCTTCCCTATGGGTGAGTTCTAAACCCTGTTGTTGGCGCTTCATATCCGCAACCTCAATTAGGTTATACAGAATCAATTCTTTGGCCTTTGGTTAAAAGAAGGTTTTGGTCCTGACTTTTGTGACCCTGGTAATTGGGTCATATTTGTACTTGCAAGGTGTTTCCCTTTTTGATGGTGGCACTGGGCTAAAGTGCCAGTCTGGTTGCAGAACTAGAACACTTGTTTTAAATCCTCTTGCTCAACGTATATGACTCTGCTAGGCCATGCAGGCGGATTCTGAGGTAAGGCGATATTGTTTAGCTTTATCCACAGCGCCAGTTTGTAGAGTGCTTTTACGGTTTTAGGGTGAAAGCACTTTGCAATATAATCACCACCAACTTGCTAAAATTCTCGTACTTCCCCATAATATAATAGTCCAGTCTGTATCACTTCATGCACCCATTCCCTCTCTCGATTAGTTAGGAGATTTTGGAATGTCACCCATTGTGCAGTTTGGTTAGCATACCTAGTCAGTTCCATTCATAAATAAACTCCCTTATACTTGATGCCGATCTAAATGAGTTTTGGTTGATTTAATTCACCTGGAATTGCAATAAGAATATATAGTCCCATTAGAGTACCCAGTGATGATCAAAGTCCTCCCTGTCAACACCTCATCAAGTTCTTGGTAACTTGACATTATTAAGTCTGACCACTCCTCCTTCTCAACTAGCTGCAGATGAATATGGATTGCATCCTTCAGATATGAATTTTGATGCCTGGTGGTCTGTGAAGCCTCCACTGATCAATTGTCAGGTGTATTCAATATGGCTTCCCACCCGTTCCATGTGTTATAGTTGTTATAGGCTGCCACTGCGTTTTATGACTTGGATTTTGGGTGGCTTGGGTACCTCGGTGGGGGTCTTCCCCTTCATTATCAAGCTTACCAATTCAAGGCTAAATCCCCAATTGAGGAATACCTCAATCTGTCATATGTTGATTCCTCATCAATTAATGCTCCAGGCCATTTGTGCGTTAATATCAAGGTTTTGCCATTCAAGGGCAGTAAATGAGCAAAAATCTCAGTCAGTACCATCAGACAGCGGATTCTGGCCTGCACGTTGGGTGCAAGTATTTCTAGAGGACCTCCAGCGTAATCAGACTATACTGCTATCATTCCCTTACCAAAATGCTATTCCACCTACCATCCATGAAGATCTGTGCCATGGCAGCCAGAACTCCCGCTTCACACCATTGAAAGGCTTCTGATGGGGAGAATCCTTTGGCAGTATATGGGTAAGCTACTGATGGTTTTGAGAAGGATTGCTTCCAGTCCCAGATGTTTAAATTTGGATTCCCACTTTGAGACATTCTCAGTCCAGATCTGAGGTTATTACCCATCTCTCCGCTGTTGCTGCATATGGTGAAATCTCATGTTCCATCCATGGTCGCCAACATAGGGGTGAATCCTTTGGCGTCCCAGTCTGTGGCTTCAGCTAGTGTGGCAATGTTGCACCAGAGTTTCTATTTCTCAATAGGGAAAGGCTGACCCAGAGGGTTTCATGGATTGGTTTTATAATTCCCAGATCTGCCCAATCTCAAACTTGATCAATAATGGTGCCATGGAAACAGCAAAAGAAGTTTAGACCGGCCTTCCAGTCAGGATGTGTGAGCACTCAAGAAGCAAGCCAGAATGCCAGAGGCATTACCAAAGGAATGACGTTGTATGGATTTGGGCATTGTGAAACAACAAATCGTTGATGTAGAACAACAGTGAGTATGATCCCGAGGACAAACCAAAATGAGCCCACCCCAAACCCTGAAGGTCTTACTTCAGGGGGTGGAATCACAGAAATAGTTTCAATGAGTTCACTGGTATATGGTGTTGTTTTGACTGGGGAGACAAGGAGGCATATCCTTGCTTGTAGATGGTGGACGTAAGGCCACAAGATCCCAGTATACTGTTGTCAGAAGTACATGATAGCAGGGTTAAAGTGACAGAAGTATCTGACTCACTGAATCCAATTGATGATGGAGGAGGCCATAGTGACCATGAGTACTGATAGAGCCCATCCGGTGTACAGACCAATGGTCCACCAGGGAAAAGCCATTGGGTATGCGGCCAGAAGAAAATCAACACAATAAAAATTTATTAATTTTTTGGCAAAATTTATAGCAAAGGAAAAAGAAAGAGATTTGACCAACAATTTTTCAAGTTCCATGCGACTGATTGGATAGTGGTTGATTGGGGCAGTGACAAGCCGGGATCAGGACCCTCAATTTCGACTTAACTAACGAATTATTCAGTAATGGGGCGGATTAGCTCACTGGGAACTGACATCTAAGAATTCAGCGGCAGGCCAAGTTGCTGTCAGTTCAACCTCAAATGTCTGAGCTGAGGCTCACTACGTTTTCTGACAGTTGGCATGATGGCGTTTGGCCTGAAAGAGCAGCTGGAATCCCCCAAGGTCACCCCACATAGGGGCAGGCCCATTTGGTTGGGAATGGGTTCAGGACGCCTAACCCGCCCATGCTCAGTCACTGGGCTGTTCGTTTGGTCAGTGGTGTTGCATTGGGCACAATGCCCAATTTGCCAACAGGTAGCTTTGAACCCCTCATCGATGGTGTCTGATGCTGTTACCTGCCTCTCAGGGATGATCCCCGACAATTTTGGGAGGGGGATGATTTTTTTAGTCATTGTGTTAACTGAATCAAAAATGTTGGGCATTTAAGCTGATAGATTGGTCTTCATACCTTTTTGACAATTTTCTACCTATTCTAGGATAGCCGACCAGGGGACTGACACATCTGATAATTAGGGAAAGGAAAGTAAAGAGGAGGGAGCACACTAAGCATTGGAACCTGAAAGATAAGACATGGTACACTTGGGTGTGGCTAGTAGCCACGGGTGGTGGGTGACTATGACCTTAAGAGACTTGACAGCTCAAGGGCCAGTAGGGTGTACCGCCTATAGAGATTGTGAGGTTTTTAGTGTCACATCGAAGGAACCAGATTGGTAGCCAGTTACTCACCTGTTTCTTCCATTTGTGTTTTAGTGATCCGAATATCCAGGCTTGGAAGTGGTCAGCCAAACGGCTGTGGAACCTGATGATAGCTTGGTTAATGTTGTGGAAGATCTTGTTGAAAGAATCAAGGGTAATTGTGTGAATGGACCATATTGCAATACTCACAATTAAAGCCCTTAGCGTCTGAGGGATAGGTGAGATTGTGCTGAGTGCTAGGATATCGCGGGATAGTCGGAATTCAGCTGATGGTGATTGTTGGAATAAGTGCATCACATTGTCCCAGATAAGCTTGGACGGCGGGCACTCTTCCAGGCGGTGGGCTAGCGTGTTGGGTCTGCCGCAGATGGCGCATGATTGGAACATTGAGAAGGTGTGGTCAGCTTTCCTAAACGAATGACGCATGTAGCGCCACACTGTGGAGTTCACTTGTGGAGATAAGAGGGGACAAGTGATGAGGTCCCACACCTTCCTTTGGGTGCGCAAGTTATATGGGACGTCTTGGTAATTTAGATAGTCAATCCGGGATAAAGGGAAGGGTGGTAGTGGGGCAGGTGCGTTAGTCACAGTTTGTCCTCTGTGGAGTCGCGTATAGTCTATTGGAGGGTTAGTATCTTCAGAATGTTGTGCATAAAAGAAACTTCAATCCCCTTGTCTTAGGGTGTACAGGATGCGTTTGAAGTAGCAGTTGGTGTTGTGTGGTCCTGTGGCTGTTAGATGTCTTGTTAGGTACTTCATCAGTTTTGTAGAGTTGGATGGGCATCTAAAATGTAGTGCCCTTGAAAAGTTAGTTTGGGCTGCCTTGGCCCAACGGGGGGATAGCAGGTTGGGTGACTTTGTCAGAGCTGTCCATGAGCCAAAGATTTGCGTTGCTTGTTTCATGGAGTTGAGCAGCCCCATCCCATTTTTTTTCTTCCGTGGGCTGTACATGGTCTCCAGCCTGACTGGTGTGCTGTATCCAGACCACATCCAGTTCTACAGGAGCTTGTAGACTGCGTTGGTAATTTTGGCAGAGAAAGAAACTGTGTGAGCAGCAAACCATAACTTTGACAAGATCAGTGAGTTGGCTAACACAACCCTTCTGGCTAAACTAGCTTATCTCCTCCGCATACTTGTCATTCTTTTTATGATGTTGTCCAATATTTTGGTTTTAATGGTGTCAAGTGCATATCCACCAGCCTCAAGCCATATTCCCAGATGATGGACTGGGTTGGTGTCGGGGTGAGGTGCGAAGGGTAAGCATAGTGGTTTTATTGGGGTAGGTCTTTGTCTTGTGGTAGGATGTGCAGTGGGTTGGTTTGGTCAGTTGTAGGAGGGGGGTCTAATTTGAGTTGAATTTGCCCATTACAATTACCTCTTTTTTCTGTTTGTTCAGCTTGGCGTTACTCACTGACTCATTTGGTGAATAATGCGCTCAATTGCTCTGGCATCCCTATTGCCTAAGATGCTGATTACGCAGTCATCAGCAAAGGCGAGCATTTTGGTTGGTAGTTATCCCTCCAACCTGATTCCAGAGAGCTTTGAATTTACTATGCGGAGGAGAGGGTCAAGGCTGAAATTGTATAGTAGGGGGCTAAGCGGGTCGCCTTGCTTGAGGCCCATTTGTGGGGTGATGGTGTCAGTTAGGAAACCTGAGCCTCTGATTGCAAACCTGGCTGAGCGTGTTAGGAGGAGCGCCCAGCTTATAAAGCGGTATGGTAGGTTGAAGGCCTTTAGACATTGTTCCAAGTAGTCCCAGTGCACTCGGTCATATGCTTTCTTTTGGTCCAGGAAAGCAAGGGCGCCTGTGGGGTTAGCTTGGCAGATGTTGGTTATGGTGTGAATGTTATCCCAAATCGAGCAATTGGGGATAAAGCCAAACTGATGGGGGGATAGGGCTGTCTGAGCAATGCAACCCAGACGTTTAGCTAAGATTTTTGTTAGTATTTCGGTGTCAGTATTGGTGAGAGTGATTGGACGCCAGTTGTTTAGGTCTGCCTGGTCTCCTTTTTTTTAGAGTGTGACCACATATGCATCTTGGCCGCCAGGTAGAAGGGCTGTGTCTCCAGGCACTTGTTCATAGTTGCTAGTAGTACTGGTGCGATGTAATCAAAGTACTTTTTGTAAAATTCATATGGGAGGCCATCAGGCCCTGGGCACTTGTGGCGCAGAGTTGATTTTATTACCTCCCATAGTTCATATCTAGTGATGGGTTTGGCAAGGTCTGGTTTATCAGCTATATTGTTAATATTAGAAGATAATAAAAAAAATTTACTTTTGCTAGGTGCCACAAAACCGGCGTGTACAGGTCAGTGTAAAATTGCTGTAATTCAGCCAATATTTCAGTTGGTGTAGACGCTAGTATGTCATCTGCTCGATGGACCTGTGTGCAGGTCACCAAGATCAAAATTGGTTTAAAACGGTGGAAAAAATGTGCTTTGTGAGTTTTGCCGAATAGAATGTATTTTTATTTGTGCCATACTTCAACATAGTGCTGGTGTTTTCTAAAGAGGGAGTTGACCTGTGCAGATATTTGGAACTACAGGCGTCCTCATTGAGGGCTTTATCCCTCGCGAGATGTGCTGTTTTATAAGTGTTAAGCTGTCTGATAGCCTAATTGTTTGTCACAGACGTCGCGGCCAGCTTTCAGGAGTTCATGTGACAGGATTTCTTAGTTACTCTAGCCTTGAAAATTTCCCACTTGTCAATAGGGTACCCAGTAGGTGGTCGTTTTTTTGCCTGTGTTGTTATCACCATCTTGATACGAAGTTTAAGCTTCAGAAGATGGATGGTGGTTGGGTGAACTTTGTGCCAGGTCAGTGGCTTTTGATATTTCACCATGGGTGATGATTTTATTAAACCATTCGGTGGTCTTAGAGGGGGATAATTGTTGTTGTAAAATTTGATACATGGTGATGGAAGTCTACAGGGGCAAGCATAAGGTCAATCTGGGTCATTGAGACCATTTGGTTGTTATTGTGGTGGGGCCTCGTCAAGTTAATCACCGTGGTGGCCTGTTTGGGGATTGTTCATGGAAGCTGCTGATAAGAATTAGACTGGGCTCCCAGTCAGGGTGTATGAGCACCCAGTGGAGAGCCCAGAATGCCAAGGGCACAGCAGTCCATGCGATTATAAGAAGAGGAGATCTATTGGGGATA
>JAKSZP010011448.1:0-19513 GCA_022478985.1 Massospora cicadina | reverse complement strand
TCCATACTGAAGATTTTTGTTATAAAAAGGAAGCTGATGAAAAGAAGAAAAAGACAAAACCATATAAGACTTACCATCATGATAATGATATGAGCAACGCACCAGCAACATTCCAAAGGGCCATGGATGGTATGTTACGGGATTTAAAGCTGATATGTGTTCTAGTATATTTAGATGATACCACCATATTTTTGAAAACACTTACTGAGCATCTGGATCATTTATAATAAAAGTTTTTAGACGAATTTGAAACTCTTCATTAAAGCTCAAACCAACCAAATGTTCCTTTTTCATAATTGAATAAAGTGCTTAGGTCACCGGGTTTTGGCTAAAGAAATTAAACCACTTTTAGATAAAATCTAGGCTATCAAACGAATGACAACTCCAACCACCTTGCGGGACATACTAGTCTTCTTCATTATGGTCAGATACTATCATCAATCTATATCCAAGTTTGCTGATATGGCAGAGCCCTTATTCCATTTATAATAAAAAGGTGTGCCATTTGAGTGGAGCTCAGCTCAAGAACAGTCTTTTAATTCTCTCTGAACTGCCACAACTAAGGCACCTGTTTTGACCCATCCTCAATTTGATAAGCCTTTTATTATGCATAAGGATACAAGTAATGTAGCTATTGGGGCTACAATATCCCAGTGTGATGAAGAGCAGATCGACCATCCTGTAGCGTTTACAGCAAAACATTATCCAAAGCTAAGAGAAATTACAGCGTAACTGATTAGGAGAGTTTAGCTGTAATTTTAGCAACTAAACACTTCCAACCCTTCCTATATGGTAACCATTTTACTATTGTCACTGACCATTCTTCTTTTTTATGGTTGAAAAATATGAAGGATCCTGATGTGAGACTAGCACATTGGGCCCTGAGACTGCAGAATTACGATTTTTCAATTATACATTGCTTGGGTACCCAACATCAAAATGCTGATGTCCTATCTTGATTGCATATACTGACCTTGGATTCTGGAAAAGAGGAACAGTTATATAATTTAATTTGACAGCCTGAGTTGTGGGATCAAGAATCTGAAGAAGATCATGCCTTCCAAAAAACCATTACTAAAGATAACATGATCTAGGAAGGATCTTTGTAAAAGAAGGTCAATTCCAAGCGGTTACCCTTTTTGCACCAAAATTCAAGATACCACGCTATCATGGAAAGACATGGACAAGTAGGTCATAGTGGTTTAAGGAAAACCCAAGAGTGGTTAAAAACCCAATACTATTGGAATAATATTACTGAAACCATTAGAAAAACACTTAATTTGTGCATCATCTGTAAAAGTTATGGTGCAACCAACCCTAATTATCAGCATCAAGTGATTCCACTGATTATGGCGTTTGAAGTGGTAAGTATCGATGTTGTAGGACCTTTTCCTTGGGGGTTGCATGGACACCAGTACATTATCATGGATGTTGACCATCTAACTAAATGGGTCAAGGGCATATCCATTTATATTCCCTCTGCGAGAACTATTGCATTATTCCTTTATCACCATATCATCACCTAACATGGGTGCCCCAAAGTACTTATGTCAGACAATGGAACAAACTTTACTTCTCAACTTTTACAAACGTTGTCAAAGTTATTCAATAACGCCCAACGGTTTATTATTCCTTACCATCCATCAACTAATGGGGTCATTGAGTGAGTCAATGGAACTTTAGTCTCTATTTTAAGGAAGATGGCCTCAAAGGACACATATAGGTGGAACTTCTAAATTTATCTAGTTCTTTGTTCACATACCAAATAAGTTATCATCAAATTATCAAGATTTTACCCTTTAAATGTATTTACAGGCGAGATCCCTCAGTTCCTTCAAGGGTTCAAGCAATACTCGAGGAAAGTATACCAGAAAACTCTGATTTAGTTATGAGAAATCTGGCTGATGAGATTAATTTACTTCAAGCTCAAGCCATGGAATCAATTGAAGTAACCACCAAAAAGAGGACTCATTAAAGTAATCAACATGACCTGTTTTTCCTGAATATCAAATTGGAGATTATGTTATTTATTACCACTCCCAACCTGGTGAACAAATCGAGAAGTTGGGATCTAACTGGTTTGGTCCTTATTGAGTTATATTCTGAAAGGGGTTGGAATATTCAATTGTCCATGTAGATATGGGTATAGTTGTAAATCATATCCACTCTAGATTTTTGAGGATTCATCCTCCTCTGCAATTAAATCTTGAGGGGGGAAATTTTGGGATTTTGCTGAATTCTTTCATTACCAAAACTTTTACCCCAAATATTGCACCAATAGTATTGGAGGGGGAACTCATTGAATATAATCTTATCAAGTTTATCAAGAACAATCATGCTTATCCTGATCAGGTGATATCAGAAGATTTGATTACTCAGTGATTGAAAAGATCTGATAAACCCTGAACTACTTCAATACCTATAAATATTCAACCCTTTTGATAATAAAAGATAGGTCTATTTACAACCTTATATTTACATCTTTCATATCTTTTTGGAGATTCCATAATGCAACCTCAAGACTTACTTATCCATTTCAGAAGTGCAATTCAAAGCTTTGAAAGAAGCCCTCCAATCCTAGCATCAATGGCTGGCCAGAAAAGAAATTGAATTCCAAAAAATTAACTGAAAACTAATGATTAACTCAATTTTTAAATTGAAAGTCAAAACTTGCCATACAACCATTGCACAAGCTGGAATTTCCTATGGTTCTAGCAATTGGGAAACCATCTCACATGAAACTGATCATTACATGTACAAGCAGTTTAAATAAGATATTGATGCTAAATCAGGTAGAATCAGTAAGAATTTATACAATGAGGATAATCATGCCTTTTTTAATAGTTGCCTGATGCCTAATCTGTGTGAAACAGATCCCATGATAAGCAAGTCCGCCTTACAAATTAAATGAGCTGAGGTTAGCGAGCTGACTGTGGTTTTCACTAAAGAGGTGGCGTCATCTAACCAGAGTGAAGATTATAAGATTTCTCATGAGAAGTTTAATGATGTGGATATGGAAGTGTACCATGGAGAAAATTTCTCTGAACTCCAAGTAAGGAAGGAGATAATGATCCACTCAAGACTCCATACCCTTGAACTAGATTTGTACAATCTATGGACCCAGCTTGAACATATCAAGAAGAACACTAGAAGAGCTTGAATTGCCTCCATTTCTAGGGTGAGAGGACCATCACCCACAGTGAAACTTAAATCTTTCATCAAGAATATGGAAGATCAAACTTTTATTTCTTGAGAAAGAGAACAAACATCTTCCCTCTGAACAATTATGGAGAACACTTAGAATAGCACAATATTATGCTGTACAATATGGACAAGAGTATAAATGCGTTGAAGGCTCAACTGTGTAATGTATTAAAACCTACCTCAACTTAACCAGTTACTCATTTGAGACACTGGTACTAGCCAATCAACTGAATGCCAAACAATTGCTCAAGATGCGTTCTGTCCAGTTGAAAAAAGACGCTAACTTAAAGCCTTATTTCAAGAAAATGTACACATCAGGAAAAGGAACAATTTCTGGTTTCCTCCATATATATTAGAATACTATGAATGGCATGAATGACTGCCAAAAGGCTTGCCATGTGCAAGGATGTTTGAGTCACGAGGCCCAAGAGATCCTTAGCATGATCCTGCAACCTGGAATGACTTGTACAAAGTAAAGAGCACGCACCTTTAAAAGTTTGGTAGTGAACAATATGTCCATAACACGAAACAGAAGTTCTTGATTATAAAGATGGGCAAGAAAAAGTTGGTAATGAACTACACCTTTCGCTACCATCTCAAAGCTCAGCAGTTATGGACGATGGGAGCTATGAATTTTCCTACAATAGAAGAAGACTTGCTAAGCTCCTTGGAGATGCATCCCGCCTTGAAGATGCATATGAACTTAAAAATCAAGAACGCAATGTCCCTAAAGGCCCTCAAAGAAGCATTCATTGATGTGCAAGGTATGTAAAAGATGGAGTATAAGGCCTTGGGAACACCCCCCAACAGATCAGCAAAGCTGTCTACATCGCTAACAACAAAAGTGTCAATAAAAAGACAAGAACCTCAAATTAGTAGAATGCCTGCCCTATCAAGAACTGACATGTAATAAGTGCCACCAAACTGGGCAATTCTAACAATCTAGTCTATTAAAAACCGCTGAAAATAAGGACACCCCCAAGGAGAATGCCACCAACGCCATGAATTGGGTGAATTTTAATACTGATGGTGAAGACTACCAAAAAGTTGAGGTCTTAGCCAACGCAGGGTATCACATGCTAAGGGCACCTAGCGAGGAGGCATTGCCTGCTTTTGTAAGAGTCAATGAAATTGATGGAATTATATAGAGCAAAACCTACCTGGCTCAAGCAAACCAACCTACCCAGATCATTAACTGTTGGGTTTTCCCCACCTTACTCAGCTTAATTGATTATTTTTAATTTGCTTGTCCACTAGGAGATTTATTCCCTTTTGATATGAGTTTTATTGATTGCATATACAATAACTATTGTCAGAATTTTTTTTGGAAAATATTTATTGATCTGCCAGATTATGATCTGCTGGATTTTTAATTATGTCATTGGGGGGATTGTCAGGAAGACAGAATATTAAGTTAAGAATGGCCTGCCAGTCAGTATGCAAAAGAACAAAAAAGGAAAGCCAGAATGCCAGAGGCATTGCAGCTCAAATGACGTTATATTGCGCGGGAAGATGTGTAATAAGTGAGTGCCAGTGTGTTGCAAGCACAAAAAGGAACATGACCTTGAACCAGGCTGTAACAACTCCAGACCCAGTGGGCCTTGCTGCAGGGAGTTGACTGATCAGACTAGCTGCTTTGGGATACTCCATGGAAGGGTTTGGCACAAAAACAGAGGTGAGGGGGAAGATCCTCACGTGAAGTGGAGATAATGAGCCCATAGGATTCCGATATACTGTTGGCAGATAGCTTTGATAACTGGGTTGAATTCCCAGAAGTTTTTTACATGATATGCCCAGTTGGCTACAAAAGGAGCTAATTTTACTATCATGACGGGTATTGCCCAGCCAATGTAAGGCCCAACGGGCCACTGGTTAGCGCCATAGGGAGCTTGGAAAGAAAAATTTGAACTAAAATCAAAAAATTGGGTACTTGGGAAGATTTTTATTGGATAATGAATTTAAGAAAGTTGACCAACAATTTCCTCAGTGTGTTATGACTGTTTAAATAGTGGTCAATTTGGGGAATATATTATAAAAGCACGGGATCAGGGCCCTCAAGATTTGACCTAACCCAGTGAACTTTAGAGGGTGGGAAAAAACGATTTCAATCTGAACTGTTTTAAAGGAATTGGATGTGGGCTGAGTCACTGTCAGTTTGACCTCAGACACCCAACTCACAGTTTTGCTATGTTTCTGATGGTTAGCATGACGGCATCTTCCTCAACGGGCAATGGGAATCCCTTTAAAGCCACCCCACATAGGGACGGTCCCAACTGGTCAGAAACGGGTCCAGGATACCCAACCCACCCATGCCCAGTTGCTTTGGCATCCGTTTAACCATGTGAAATGCATCAAACGATGATTTTAATTTTCAGGGGTAGGGTTTTGAGCTATTTAAAACATTTGATGATGGAAGTATAGGCCCATCAGGCCTTGTCCCCAATGTTTTCAATGGAAGTTCCACATCAGCAATATCATTGCCTAATGGAACAATTCCATCAGCAATTTTGACTGAGGATTCATCAATAGACACATTCCAATAAAGATACACGCCCGTCAGGCTTTGTCCCTAAAGGGTTTAAAGCAGGTTTTGATTTGATGACATTCCATAGTGGCCCAATGCCATTGGCAAGATTTTCTAAGGTTTTGACACTTGATTCCACATTTCCTGAATGTGAAAACCCATCAAGCTTTGTTAGCGAGGGTTTACAGCTTTTAGACCTTGATTTCAAGGCCTCAGGACCGTTGACTTCATAAAGAACTTTTCCTGTAGGGGTGGCGGTTTTCAATTATTTAAGTTCAAATTCCCTCAATTCGCCATATTGATTCAGCAGCGGGAAATGTGGGGACTGGGGGAGAAATCTTCAGAGGGAGAGCTGTTACCAAGCGCTTGTTTACCACATGGGTGAGATCACCCTGTGTGACAAGAGAGACAGCCGCCCTCTTTGGACCCTTTTTATTGGGTAATGGGAACACCACCCAGTTTAAGCAGATGTGGTGCTCCCCCGGACTTACATGGATCCACAACAACAAAAAAGCAATTAGGGTGTCAATTTCATTATCAAAAAATTAATTGATCTATAGGATTCAATCAGGTTTAGTTGCTAATTGACTAAGGGGCTTATAAAGATGCTGGCAAGTAATGCCACCTGTGATACAGCAACTTTCGAGTTAACCTTTTATATAATGCAATCTGCTGTTTATGAGTAAGAGTCCCGTTACCTAAACAGGTTGTTACCAAATAAGGGTAATTTAATGGGAACTGAGTGAAGATGTTGGGACACATCCTTCATTTCAACTCAGAAGATGTCATGATCAAGTAGGGGACAGAACTCAATTATTTTGATGAGGAAGAATATCATTTTGCATTTCTCTTTCTGCTCAACATAACTTTATAAGCAAAATTATATGAATTAAAAAGTAAAACTCGATCACCCTCTGTAGTTTTGCTCCAATGACCTTGGATTCCCTGCTGGCTGCCTGAGGATGGGGCAGTGGCAAAACTCCCCCTACCATTTTCCATCTGACAGGAAAACGCGCTCAGACTGGCTCAACCAGTCATACCAAACCCCTGGGATGATTTGTTCCTCCCAAGGATCTCGACGCCCACCTTGCTCAAACCCAAGCGGTGCCCCATTGCCCCCTGGTGCTCCCCTGGAGCAACATGCATTTTGGCCTTAAGGTCAAATATGGGAAACTTTTCCCCTACCATGACCAAGCCATTATCAAAATGGCTCAGGAAGCGATGCATCCCACCACTTTTATTGACTTCCACCCCTATAAAGGGTACTTTGATATTGGCTTCATCTGTGAAGCCCATGCTGCCACTGTGGCAACTGTACCCCTGGGTTTCCAGGGTACCTCTCTCCCAACAACTCAGACCCAGATCCAAGCAGACACCACTTTGGCGGTTCAGTTCGCTGGTTTTCCAACCCACATTCCCCCTGAGGTGCTCTACCAGGAGCTGGTGGAAGGTTTGGCAGCCTATGGCTCCAACACCATCTTGCAATTTGTGGTCCCAAATGAGGCCACATACCTCACTGGGACTCAGGCATATGCCACAATCAGCCCCAAATCAAACAAAATTTCCCCATCGATTCCCCCTTATGCCATTATCCCCTCTTCCCCTGACCATCCGTTCTGGGCCCACGTTGAGGGCGGACATACGATCTGTCCATCCTGTTTCAAATTGGACCACTCAAAACGCAAGTGCCCATCCCTAGCTGCTTCTGATGGTGCTAATTTTTGTCCACCAGCTTCCAATTGGCTGCCCACCCTGCGCCAGCTTTGGTATGGGGTACAATCCTACCTCCCCCTCCCCCAAAGCCTGATGCTGCAGCTGCACCTGCAGCCACCAAGAGCTTCCTCCTCGCCCCAGTTCCACAAATGCTCCCTCCAATCAAGCACTGGCTTGGACCCCAGTTCAATCCCTTACTTCAGCCAACAAATCAACCAAACCTCAACCATATGCCAATTCCCCAATTCAATTCAACCAGAACCAATGAAAGTTATTGGCTGAAATTGAATAATCAGGTAATTTCATTGAAGAACCATCTCTGCAAATTGAGCGGTTCTGTAATGCAGAATGGGACGCCAAATTTCCCCCCATTTATATGCCCGCAGCCAAATGCCAAATCATTCTACACAGACCACCAGCTTGCAGTAGAAGCAGTTGTCACTCAAGATTGCCGTCCCCTCCACAAAGCTTTCGCCAAATCAGTGGAGATGCTCACAGGAGGTATTCCACCTCCTGTTATCTCCATAAACTCACTAAAAAGTAAGATTAATATGAATCAATTGCACAAAAATGTCAATGACACTATCCAGAACATGGTAACTGTAGCACGAAATCCTAAAGATAAGATTACCTGAACCAATATTTCCACATCTGTTAAATTACTAGATGCCCGCATTAAAGCCAAAAAAGCTTTAGCTGAATATATCACTGCCATTTTTATAGATGGCAAATTCTCAGAAATACCAATCATTAGTGATATTGAACCACATGCTGCCAATGACCTGATGCCCTTGCTATCCACCTTGACACATACCCTACTCTGGGATGAGGAAGCTGCTGCTGAAGATGAGCCCCCCAATCCCCCCTCCCCTTCCACCATGGAGGGATAAGCGGTCTACGCTGCCCACCTGGTTGGTTGTTTCATTCGGTGTGTTTTATTCAATCCACTCATTTTTGCATTTTGTTTAAATCAATTAGTTCCATTATTTTTAGTTTTAGTTTCTAGTTTTGTAATATCCATCCCCTGGTTGGCTTATGTTGGGGATTCAACTATGATGACCAGAATTACTCAAGATTAAGATTTGATATCTCAGTCTAATGAAATTGCAAAATCTATATCAGAGATATCTGATTCTAGGTTAGACCAACAATCAACCTTTTGGAGTTATCAACATTCTCTGAAGGATGATGCTAAGCTATCCAATGAGGCAAAATATCATATAAGAAGGTTGGCCTCATCAAATAAGAATCTTATCAGATCTGGCCATCACAAGTATGATTAGAAATATTGGTCATCTAATAGGAAAGATCTTACCTCAGGTGCATCTCAAAAATCCTCATGAATAACTACTAAATCTACCCCTATAAATATCCCCTATTTCTAACAAATAAAGTACCTCTATTTTTGTCTCGTATAGCCTAATTTTGGTCTTTTTTCATACAGGATTCTGTATTTTCGATTGGAATCAACTATAGCAACAGAGCTAATAACTTCGTTGCAATTGTGTCGATCTTTACTAGAGCCACAGAGATTAAATAATTTTGTAGCCTTTGTAGCACCTGCTTATTGTAATTTCTCACTAAATTCCAATACTGGTGCTCCCTTCCAGGTCTGCTTCTGAGGCTACCTGGTGAAAGCATACTTTCACAACGATGGATATGTCTAGTGAAGAAAGCCCCTCTTCTGAGGAATCAATGAGTATCACCCAATGGGTGCACTCCAACAGGAAAGAAATGCCTTATGCTAATACAAATAATTTGCAATTTCAAGCTTCTATGGACTTGGCCATTAGGGCCCTGACCAAAATAATTATCAGATTCAAACCACGAATGTAGAAGAAATGGTCAAAGGCTTAATAAGGGGGGCTATCCATCCTGGTGCTCGTCCTAATCAAGACTGAGCATCTAAAGTTGCTGAAAATATGATAAACTTATACAACCAAGCGGTGTTACAACCTACCGAAGTTGGTTTAGCTAAAACTGAGCAGTACCTCCAGCATTATGTACATCCCACTATTCACCATGTACTCCAGATTTTGGGGTTGCATCATCTCAAGATCCAGCGCCAGTTGACCCTGGCGCAAATAATTTCACTCTCAGTTATCCTCGTTTTTTGAGATGGCTTCTAACTTTGGATGGGACAATTGGGAAGCCATACTTGATAATAGAAGAGAAATTAACAATATACATAGCCAGTTAGTGAGAATTAATAATGGAGTTCTGGGATACATCGGCCAAGAAGTATCTCAGCAAGTTAGCAATGTCACTAACCTATTCACCACCGTATCATCACCCTTGAGGATGAGATTATGAGACAACTGGTACAATTGCAGGTCAAATATGAGGAGTGCTTTGTTGAGCTTGACGGGCTAGTCCAACATCTTGTCCAAATGGTGGATACTATCAGAGAAAGTGGATCTGGCCCTGTTGGTCCTCCTGGACCGCTGGGACCACCTAGTTCCCCTTTGGTAACCCTGGGACCTCCTGGTGAACGTGGTCCTCCCAGTCCAGTGGGTCAATAAGGCCCACTGGGGCCAGCAGGTCAAGATGGGTCAAAAGGACCCCTGGTCCCCCTGGCTCCTCGCTTCCAATGCACAATTCTGAACCTTTGATTCTACTAGTATTGAGAGTACAGGCGTTAGAAACCCAAATCTGAGCCATAGCACAAGGATGTTTCTTAACATTGGAAGGCCTTCTGACTGACCCAGATTATGCTTTAACCGACTTATTGGATGGCGTGGATAATGCTCATCGTCTATGTGATGCTAACCAAACTATGCAAGGAACCCAGTTTGCAAGGTTAAACGCTTCCATTGAATGGTTATCTGCTAGATGCATGTTACTTGAAAACAAGCAGGAAGAGATGATCACTGCGATTTTTAACTTAAATCAACAACCTGCGAATGATCATCTTGCTTAATGGGTTCATATTTTACAGGAAGACCTCAATCATTCAAGGCAACAAGTTGATCAAATTCTTACTCAAGCTCATATCCCAGGATCCGAACCCTCTGAAGTTGATCTGGTCATGGTATCAGGTTTACATGTTTTGAATAATGAACCCACTACCTTCAAACATACCTTTAAGGATAATTTTGAGCTGGGTGAAGGTAGCATCCATTCGTTTCTCTTTGTCTATGAGAGTGCAATGGAAAGGGGCAACAGTTCAATAGAAAGTCTGGCATATTACCTCTTGCCTAAGCTGGTTCACTCAAGAAATCATGATTTCTCACCTGAAGGTTTGCAATACATGGGCTCAAGTGAAGACTGCCCTTATTAGGGAATTCAGGAGTGATCAAATCCTTTCTAACCAAAAGAAAGCCTTTATGAGTATTCAAATCAAAAGAGGAGAGTCCATCCAAGATTTTGCTAAAAGATTCTACCATGAGGCCCATACTCTTGCTACTTGCAACTGGACTACGGTAGAAGATGCCATATTGGCTGTAATGAGTGCATTCGCTTCTTGCACTTAGTTGCTACTACATTTAAAATCACTTATACAAAATTTCAGATCCATTATTGACATTATAGAAGCGCTCATGGAAATTCCTAATGGTGTGGTACACCCAACCTCCGCTAATAACCATATTTCTTATATCCATGCGATGCCACATAAATCCAACCCTAAATTGAGGAAGGAACTGTGCACTTATTGTGGTCTCGTGGTTCATGTGGTATCTCAATGTTGAAAAAAAACAAGTGGATGAGTCAAAAAAGAGGAGTCAGCATAGGGCAAGAAGCTCCCTGTGCTGACCTACCTCCTGTGCCTCCATTGAAACCTTTTAACTCTTCTACAGACTATGTGATATCTGCTCCTGGTGAGCTTGATGTCCCAAATGTACTAGCCAACAAAGATACAATTTCTGCTTACGCTTCTATTTATTCTTCTTCTAATTCAATTCAAACAATTAATTTCTCGGTGTTTTCAAACCCAAACTTTGGCACTGATGTGACTTGGGTGGAGTCAGCATGCATAAGGTGAAAGTTTTGGCTATTATAGATACTGGATCGCCCAACAATGTAATCTCGTCCAGGCTTATGAAAAAAATCAAATTGGCGCCGGACTTAAACCATTCTCAAGACTATGGAACTTCTGGTCCTTCCTACACTAAATCTATAGGAGCTTATTCTTCTCTTCCAATGCGCTTTGGAAAGTTGGTTGTGTCAGCCCCTGTAGTAGCATAGAACAGCAACTGCTATAACCTGCTCTTGGGAACCAAATTTCTCTTTAATTTTGATGCGATAACCAGCCTTAAGGACAGTTAACTTTCTTTAATTGGGTACCAATTACCTTTAATACTATTAGAAAATGTTCCCAATAGCAAAGGCAAACTCAAACGGCGTGTTTGCTTATTGGAATACCACACTTCTATCTCTCATCTTAAATACCAAATCTTGAAACCAAGAACTATACTTCCAACTCCATCAGCTTGTGCCTCTGAGGGAATGCCTTTATATTCTAACTCTCTGATTACCATTCCCCAAAAGCTCAAGTCATAATTGATATGGGAGTACAAGTATTTGTACCCACTAATCATGTGTTAGAGATCTTTGGTAACCAAAATCCCTCTCATTTGGAGGCTTTACCCTGCCCTGGTATCCTTGATCCTGCCTATGATGAGACTGTTTTAGTTCTACTAGCTAATCTCACTTCTTGACCTATATTATTGAATCACAATAACCTCATCATCTATGTGAAGCCTACTCCTGTGAGTGAAATCTTATCCATCTCGGGATGTGGAGATTTATGTGAATTGGGGCTGGAAGATCCCCCTATTGTTGCTATAATTGACATCGAATTTGAGGATTCACTTACTCCAGAACAATAGCATGAAGCTGAGGCTCTGATTGAAGAGTATGCGGATATATTTGCCCAAGGTCCTGGAGATTTTGGACTAATGAAAGACGTGCAGCATCAGGTGAAAACTGGGGATACTCCCCCTATTTGAGCTCAACCATATCACAAATCTAAAGTCAAGGAGGCTCAGGTCTCAGTGGAATTAAACAGCTCCTTGATGCGGGGCTGTTAACGACTTCTAAGAGTCCATGGGCTTCTCCTTTACTACTCATTTAAAAAAAGGATGGGGCCATAGAGTGGTTATGGACTATCATAAGCTCAATGCTGTTACCCAAAAAGATTCTTATTATCTACCTCACATTGATGATTCATTGAGATTATTGTCTGGGTCACAATACTTCTCAGCTATGGACTTTGCAAGTGGTTATTGACAAATTGACCTGGCCCTGGAAGATCGTCAAAAATGTGCTTTAATCTCTATTGAGGGGTTATTTGAGCCCACTCATATGCCGCAGGGGCTTTGTAATGCCCTTGCTACTTTTCAATGAGCCATGGATGGCTTGTTTGGGGTTTTGAAACTTTCTTGTTTTTGGTATACTTAGACAATGTTACTGTGTTTTCTCACACTTTTAACGAGCATTTGGCTCATTTGAAGGAATTATTTGGTCATATGCGTCGCACTTCACTTAAGCTAAAACCATCCGTGTGCTTTTTTAAGACTGAGATGGAATTTTTAGGACATAAAGTTAATACTGAAGGGATTTTACCCTTATCTAATAAGATACAAGCTATTTCAGACATGCCTGTTCCTAAAAGCTTGCGAAAATACAAGTGTTTTTAGGGATGGTTGGTTATTACCAACAATTCATCCCCCATTTTGTGGAGATTGTGGAGCTTTTAGTTTACCTTTTGCGTAAGGAAGTCCCTTTTTATGGGAAGAATCGCAGCAGCAAGCTTTTTGATCTGTTGCACCAAGCCTTAGTGAGTGCACCAATCTTGGCCCATCCTGATTTTTCAAACCTTTTATTTTATTTACTGATGCCAGTGATATTGCTATTGGAGCCATTCCTGGCTCAACATGATATCAACCTGGTTGATCACCCCTTCGCATACTATAGTAAAACCCTTTCTAAGGCCAAATGCAATCATAGAGTTACTGAGAGAGAATGCCTTACAGTTTTGTCCGCCATCAAGCATTTCCACCCTTACCTCTATGGCAAGCATCTTAATATCATCACAGATCACGCTTCCTTGAAGTGGTTGCAACAAATCAAGGATCCTGATAGGCGCTTAGCTAGATGGGCGTTAAAGCTCCAGAATTATGACTTTACAATTTAACATCGCGCTGGAGCTATTCATCAAAACGCTGATGGACTTTCTCGATTGCCTATACTAATGTTATTCTCCGCTGAGGAAGATCACATCTATGACTTGATTGGTAGACCTGAACTCTGGTACTGGGAATCTAAGGATGTTATATCAAAGCTACAATCCTTAACTGAAGATACTCAGGTTAAAGAAGGTTCATTATACAAGAAGTTTGGATCTAAATGGTTGCCTTTTATTCATCCCTCTGCGAGGACTAATACTATTATGAAGGCTTATCAAACTTTAGGGCATGGAGCTGTCGCTAAGACCTTACAGTGGTTGAAGAATCATTGTCACTGGGATAACATGTTGGAGTCTGTACACAATGTGTTGGAGACTTCTCACTTGCCAACAACAACGTAGTGGAAATACAATGTTCCAACACAAAATTGTAGGACCTTCCGAACCTTTCTCTACTATAAGTATCAATGTGGTGGGCCCTCTCCCTACTTCCACTTATGGACATCAATATATTCTATTAGCTATCGACCATTTTACTAAATGGATTGAAGCTATCTCAATCTCCATGGTCACCGCTAAGGCTACTGCGTCCTTTCTTTTTAAACAAGTTTTTACCAGGCATGGTAGCCCAAAAGTCCTGTTATTGGATAATGGGACCAACTTCAAATTTCTCATGTAGTATCCGAGCTTACTAAATTAATGGGCACCTATCAGTCATTTATGTCCCCATACAATCCTTCTACTAATGGTGCAGTTGAATGAGAAAATGGTACCTTTGTAACCATTCTTCAAAAGATGTCTTCCAATGACCCTAGTAGATAGAATCTCTATTTGCCCAGTACAATGTTAGCTTATAGGGTTAGCTACCATTGTATAATTGGAATGTCTCCTTTTAAGGCTTTATATGGTCGAGATCCTATTCTCCCCTCAAGTGTACAACCTATACTTGAGGAGGCTACCCCACAAACTACTGACTTAGCTATGAGGAGACTAGCTGATGAAATCATCTGAGCACAAGCTTTAGCTTTGAGTTCCTTTGCTGCTACCACCTTAAAAGAGGGAATAAGAACCAACGCTAGTAGAACTATCTTACCAGAATATCAAGTTGGGGATCTTGTACTCTTCTATCACCATAGGCTGGGAGGAAGGATTCACAAACTTGACACTTTATGGGCTGGTCCTTACCATACTTTTATTATCAGGGTATTGAATACTCCATTGCAGCTGTTGATACTGGTACTGTTATCAATAGAGTGCATAGTAGATTTCTTCATAAGTACGTGCCCCCTAGGCAAGATCTTGAGGGAGCATTGTTGAGGATTCAACTACAATGACCGGAATTAATCAAGATTGAGATTTGATATCTTGGTCTAATGAGATTGCAAAATCTACGTCAGAGATATCCAATTCTAGGATAGACCAACAATCAACCCTTTGGAGTTATCAACCTTCTCTGAAGGATGATGCTAAGCTATCCGATGAGGCAAAATATCATATAATAAGGTTGGCCTCATCAAATAGGAATCTTATCAGATCTGGCCATCACAAGTATGATCAGCAATATTGGTCATCTAATAGGAAAGATCTTACCTCAGGTGCATCTCAAAAATCCTCATGAATAACTACTAAATCTACCCCTATAAATATCCCTCATTTCTAACAAGTAAATTACCTTTATTTTTGTCTCGCATAGCCTAATTTTGGTCTTTTTTCATACAGGATTCTGTATTTTTAATTGGAATCATTTATAGAAATGGAACTAATAACTTATTTGTAATTGTGTCAATCCTCACTAGAGCTACAGAATTAATAATTTCGTAGCCTTCATAGCACCTGCTTATCATAATTTCTCACGAAATTGTAATAGCTTACCTCAATTAAATTAAGGATACCATTTTGTGTGATCCTGGAGGGAAAATTCACCTGTGATGGCCGCTGTTCTCAATTGGGGTGCCAAATGAAAAGTATTGCGCCAAAAATGCCCTATAAATTCCCCTTGAATTTTTATAATAAAGCAGATCAGATAGAATAGGAAGTTAAAATACTTTTATAATTAGTTTATTTTTTTTCTCTTGTGATTAAAGTTGATGAAGGACAAGATCCTTTGTCTATATTATTGCTATCTCTGCAGACTCTGCATAACAAGAAGGAAGAAGAGCCTCTGAGCCATATCCTAGGTTAAGTTCTACCAGATGAAATAGGGAAGAAGTCCCTACAATTCCATACGGATTCAAGATTAGGACAAGCACAAGGATGGCTTTGGCCCTAACAACTATATTGGCTATCAGAAGCTCAACTAGAGTAGTAGTCTTCATGATACTACTGCCCATTATTAACTACTATTATCAACAAGTCAAACAACGCACATACAAGGAACCTGTGTAGTTGAACAAGGGAGTCAAAGCGAGTATTATTCAGAAAGAGGAAACAAATTTAAAACTTTATCAAATTGGTGCGCAATTGAGTCACAACTGACTCCAAGTTTTAACAATAACTTAAATGAAGAAAGATAGCAGCTGGTGCTGGCTATTTTAAAGAATATGGAACCAGATATCAAGGTAATTTAAAAAGCACAATATGTGCTAAAGCTCTGAAAAGTTCAAAGAATATACACTGACGTCTTGACAACTGAGACTAATTTTGGAAATAGTGTAAAAAATCTGGTAGCGTTGATCCATAAAGTACAAATCTTAGCTGTGCTGGATACCGGAGCTCACATCAGGTAATTTCACCCAATATCACAAAGAGACTGAAGTTTATGCCTGAAACCAATTACAATGTGAAGGACCAAACATCTGGTCCCAACGTTACACACGCTTTAGGAGCCTACTAAGTGTACCTTTATGATTTGAACGCATAGTTCTAAAGGCGCCAGCAGTGGTTTTGGATAATGACCACTATAAATTCCTAATTAGGATGAAGTTTCTCCTTAAGTTTAGAGCCAAGATGAACTTTTCAACCAAAACTGTGAGTAATCTGAGCTATCAACTGCTGGTGTTTAAGGGTGAGGACATTAAACCACAAAAGCATTAGGTTTGTTTAATAGAAACAGATTAATCAATTTACCCCATACAATACACCCTAACAGAGAAGAGTTTGAAGCAACTATCCTCATGGTCAGCGTGGAAGAAGGGTGTAAAAATTTATGGGTTTTTATTATTTTCAGCCAATAACTCCTATAAACTTATTATTTGCACAGGTTCAGGTTTTGTGCAGTTCGTCCTCACTGTATAATAGTTGATATGATTGGTTGATAATAGTATGATGACTATTATCTGCAGTTGAATGGAAGTCCTAGATCTCAGACCAACGTTCAACCAATATTTCCTCTTGAAATAGGAATTTGTTCCTTGTACCGTCTAACCTGATCTTCTCTTAGATTCCCAATTACAGTTTCTCTAGTTTGACACACCGTTGGCAGCAATTCCCTAATTTGATTTCACTTCTTCTCTGGATCCCCGCTCAGATCCTTACTCTTTTCCTTAAAGAGTCTCCCAATTATCACACACAGCAATAATATCCCTGAGAAAGAATAGAACAAAATGGATGCTGATAAAGTTTACTAAGCTGGGATATCTACTGTATACTCTGTTTTTTATTAGTGAATTCTAGGGAATTTATAGTGGGGATTTGGCGCCCAACCCTCATTTGACATCTCTTTGACGAAACAGCAGCCATTACTATTGAATCACCCATCCTCGCCTCAGCAGCGATGGTCTTCCCCATCCTGGCTAGGATTCCATCATTGGACATCCTTGAGACCTAAAACAGAAAGAGAAAGAAAACGTGTCCTTAACGTTTTCCTCTCAATACAAGTGAACCAACTATAATTGGTTAGCGAGCTGCTTAGGTAATGGGACTTATTACCCATTATGGCAGGTCACAAACCAACTGATCAATTCGCTAGTTGCAGTCATCATCACTCACCTCACAACTTACTCTTTAAATTCCCAATCAATCAGTGATGAAACCCGACTGATCCCAATTGGTACACCTGATAGTTAATCAACTATTTGATGCCCTATTTCGTCAGCAACTCTGTCCAATGAGATCTTAAGCATTCATCCAGATCGATCCCCAAATGGATCCAACCAGGCGAATAACTTAAAATCCCCTGAACATAGTTGCCCTGAAATCAGGATCAACCAATTTTCAATTCACATCGCATTAGGGAATTTTCCCTAGTGATTCCTGGTAATCTAGCCAGCTGGGAATATGGGCAAAAATCCTAACACATCCCCCCTCTTGCCTAGATTTCCAGCGAGAAAAGGACTGGGGCATGAGAACACCACTTTGGACACTTGGTCAAATACTTCATTGGTTCAAGTGGAGTATAATTTTCAATACTCAATGCTGCTTGGGATGACCTTTGTCATGCAGCTCTCTTCCTCATTTTCCTCGCTACTACCTACTCAGAGTGCAGTCCCCACAATCTTCTGTCGTTCTGGGCTGTTCAAATCATTCATGACAATATTGTCCTGGGATCTAGTTTTCCCCCATCATGGTATATGAACTGCTGTCATATTCAGGATTCCTGGTCTAGCATCCTTGATTTTCTGATTTTCTCCTTGTCCTAGATAGGAGACTCTTCCTGTCAATGTTTGTTTCATGGCTCAATTAAGAATACTTACTTTTATCGCCCTGGTTATTTCTCTCATAACCTCCTGGCTCAATTCATTCCTAATTCTTTCCTTGGAGAGCTTATCCCATTATTTTTGAGATTAATTTCTCCGAAATTGGAGCTTAATTGATTGTAGAGTGCATAATGTCAACTATCATATAAGTCCAACATCCCCCTCTCATCCAGCTCATATGTCAAATTGAGTTGCAGTACTAACATCTGCTCAACACTTTGTCTGATCAAGATCTTTGGCACTTCTAGCAAAAGAGTCAGGCTGCATGACGGAACCTCTTCTACGGTCCTTCCAGGACTCATACTCCTAGTCTGGCACCAGTGGCTAGTCCTTCTGTGGAATTATTGGAAATGGCAACCAACCCCTCTGAAATCAGGTTAGAAATCATCTCAAATGATTCACGGCCAATCCTTTCTTTCTTGTCAGTTCCAGAGTTAGATTTTAACACTCTCCTGGGTTCAGCTCCTTTTGCAGATGCGCCTAACATAATTGTTGATGCTCCTAAAATAATGCCCTTTGCTCTTGATTGTTCCTTCCTCACCAGGTCAGACTTGCTTATGGAGTTCCTCTTCTGACTTGGTCAATATTAAAAGCCAGCTGTTTTTGGCTACCAAACTCACCATTGGCAACAGCATTCATTTTGAGATCCCCTACAAAGAATTAAGGGCCCAATTCACTGAGGCTTTATCCATAGAACTGAATTCTTCCAATCTTGAGAACATCCTAGATTGGGATAACACAGCTTATGCTCTTCACTTTGCCGGCCAAGTTCTTTGAAGTTGGGCCACAAAGCTTCCAGCCTCTCCTGACTTCCATCGCTCTTTCTTCTTCAGCTTCCAAGAAGCTCATAGTCATCACTTGCAGGATGCCATACATTCCTTGCATGACTATCTCATTTCTGGCGCATCACATTGGTATCTTCCACTGATGGCTTTAATAGGGGGCATGATTCATCAACCCCCATCTAGTATCCCTTGTTTGATGCCAGCCCATATGTCTAGTGTTCTTGAAGAAGCCCCTTGGCAAGTGCTCAAGACTAATATTCTGGCTCTGGTACCATATCATATTACTCAGGGTTATTCGCCATCTTCCTCTTCATGTAATGCTGCTTCCCTCCCCACTCTGGGGTATCACGTTTAGCTTCTTCCAACATCTCAATTTCCCTTCCCCTAGTCACTTTCTTGCAGGGATCGGCATCCACTCAACAAACTTGGTTTTGTGTAGGTTTAGCCCTTACTAGCATCCAATCTCATATAGATTCTGACAGGTTATTCGCTCCTACTGTGATACATCCTTCCTCTCCCAAGAGGT
>JAKSZP010011447.1:0-19552 GCA_022478985.1 Massospora cicadina | reverse complement strand
ATCAGATTCTGTAATGTATGCTTATTACAACGGTAAAATCGAGTTAGGTGATGATGATGTTTTAGCCATTCAAAATTTGTATGGTAAGACACAAAACACTTTTATAACATCTTTCATACCGATGTCACCATCTTCTTCAGTACCAAAGATAGAAGACGAGCATCCTATAGATACAAATAAAATCGATCTTTGTAATTTTAAAAATATTAATTTATTTTTAATTGCTGATAAACGATTATATATATTACATGAAAAATGGTTGTGGATATTAAATCCGACAGAGATGATATACACCAAACCGCTTATAATAAAGCATTGGTTAACGTTTCTTCCAAGAAATTTCACAAAAATTTTAGCTGTATATCAACGGCCATCTGGCGAGATAGTTATGTTTATAGATTCTTTGGTATTCATGTTTGATTTAATGAGTCTTAAATTAAGTCATGGTTATCCGAAGCATATCCAGTCTTTATTTAACATACAACCGAATAATTTGCATGCGGTATTCAACAGTTATACAGGTAAAACTTATATATTTCATGATGATAATTATTATAGAGAAGTCAATGAGTGTATGTTCACTACTAAATCATGGGGTTATATATCCGATACATTTCCTGGAATACCGCCTAAAATCGATTCATCATTTAGATTTTCTGATGGCAATTTATACTTTTTTAAGAATAACACTGTGTATGTCTTTAATGAATTTACGGGCGGATTAGTTAGAACAGAACAAAATAATCTATCGATATTCGGATTGAAATGTGTAAATGATGATGTACTATACAAATTGAAAGAATTAATATTACAATTGATAATTCAAAAGAAAGACCAATCGATTTCACACAATAATCGATAGTAATATCGATGAAGAAGAATAAAAGTTCAGTTTGTAAATAAAATTTATAAAAATAGATATGTGTTTTGTACGATGACTATGTTATGTATTATTGTCGACGCTTGTTTACGCCACAGTCGATGGATAACCTATAACCTTCAAATTGATATGGCTCGAATTTTTGTATTGAGAAATATTTCGATGTTGTAAAGAGTGTAATAAATTGTATTATTAACAAACACTGGTTTTATTTTAATTATTCCTACAAAATAATAATAACAAATCAAAGCAGATCACAATATTTATTATCATACCATTAAATACATATATAATGAACAGATTATATTAACAAATACATACAAAATGATTATTTGAATAGTTACAAATTTTGTGATAACTATTTGAATAGTTACAAATTTTGTGATAACAAAATAATTGAGATTATATTAACAAGTACATACAAAATGACTATTTGAACAGTTACAAATTTTATGACGACAAAATAATTGAGATTATATTAACAAGTACATACAAAATAACTATGTTACATACAAAATGACTAACAAATTTTGTGATAACAAAATAATTGAGATTATATTAACAAGTACATACAAAATAACTATTTGAACTATGATAACAAAATAATTAAGAAAATATTAACATAAATTTATTTATTATTTTTTTTTGACAGCAGTTGGAAGTCAGTCCTCCCAACCTATAACAAACAAAAATAATAATTTGTTAACTAAACGTACCAAGAATCCTTTGAAAAAAAGAGTCATATTTTTTTAAAAATTAAACAAAAGATAAATTAAATTTTTAAGAACTAAAAATTGAACCCTATTAACTAAGATAAAAAAGTAATAGAGAAACGTATAGAATACATTATATATTTTAATAATTACATATTTAAAAAAATGATATAGGAAAGACTTATAAGACAAAATTTTTGGAATAGAGAAATGTAAAAACGATATATGAAGAACTTACTTATTTTACAGGTAACGAATAATTACTGTATATGTATGTTCTTGTGTAGAACATATTATAATAAGTTATTTTACAAGTAACTAAATTACATTGTGAAACTAATATAATCACCTATTTTTTTTAAAATACCTTAATTTATGATAATACCTTAATGATGAGAATGATTACATCCAAGCTGTGTTACCACAAACTGGCATTGCGGCATTACCTTCGTATGTAATGTTATAGGACAATCCTCCGCTGACCACTCCATAAATCTTACCCGACATGTCAGACACCGAACGGTGTCTCCATCGCCTTGATAAACAAATCCAGCGGCTGCCAGTTTGTGGGGGTTTTGATTGCTATTCGGATAATATCTATGATAATATTTTGTTCGTCCAACTTTCTCGACTTTATAAAACGTTGTTAAACGTTTCAAAAATTCTGCATGACTATTCATTGTAGCAGCTGGTATGCTTCTGGATGCTGAACCACAATTTTTAATCGGTTTATATACACAGAAAATGCATTATTGTCAGTACGTGTTGTAAGTAGAAGGTCAAAAGATTAATTTATTATCGGTTTCATTGCAATTACAATCACGTTTCCAGTGTATGTTTTAATGAACATTTTTTTGTGTAGTAAATTGTTCGAATATTGTCGATATCGTTTTTTTGTTCAGGTATTAAAAATATATACATAAAATGTCATGGTAAATTAAAATATGTTAAAATAATTGAGATATAGTATTCCAAAGTTGAGTAACGTGTTGATCACATTTTAAATGATTATTACAACAAGTATTTTGATACACATCAAACTTTGTACAATTTTTAATACACTCCACATTATTATCATATTCTTCTACTTTTTCACGAAGAAATTTAAATATTTTATAATAACAGATATTAAAATTTTTAAGTCCCATAACCTGAGTATCGTAAATATTAAAAACGATGTTTTTACGTTGATTGTGTTTATTTTGTAACATAAAAAGACGATTCATAGTTCGGCTATAAAGTATCAGCTTGAATGGCTTAATGAATAATGACCGTACGGGATTGTATTTATCCCGTTATCACATAATACTCTCTTATCATCATTATTGCTTAACGCTAATTTATTAATTGATACCGATTCTACTATATGTTTTTTCGATCTTATTAATTTCATAATTCTACGTTTTTCTGTTTCCGAAAGAGTATTATGAAGACAATTTTTGAAATCGTTAAACGAGATCTCGTTATTAATTACACACTTTTTAATTCCTTTCGCTTTCTTTTGAATATTATTGTCACGCGTAGTATACGTATATAATTTCGATCGTAAACCAATAAATTCCTTAATCGGAATACCGTTACATTCGTCTTTAAATTTGCCAATTACTTTTTTATTTATAGTAGAATAACATTTATGATCAGGAGGATAATCGCTAGTATCAAAAAACATTTTCAAATCTGGATCTAACATATCTTCGTAAAAATCATTTGTCAATATTTCATAAAACAAACTGTCAGTATCAGTATATAATAACGAAATTTTGTTTCCATACTTTTTTTCATTATATCATAATGAAATTCATACATTAAGGTTTTGCTCAATTCTAATACCGCGAAACCTACATAAATTGGTTTATTAAAATAAATAGACGTTTTGTTTGATAATACAGCACAAAGTGATTTATCATATATAATTCTGTCTTTGAAAGTCGGTTTAGAAATAAGTTTTAATAATTTTTTATTTTCACTTACAAGATCTAATTTCATTCTTTTTCTTACATTTTCCATACACTTACCAAAGACAGAATTATTTAACAATTTAAAAAAATCTTTTTCAAACTCGTTTGTTGCAATTCGTCGTTTTTCCGTATTTAAATCAATATATGGTTTTAACCATGGTTTTTGATAAAATTTTAACGTTCTGTGAATTTTAGTTACTTTCAACCCGTGATTGACAGCTTGTTTTAAATTGATATAATGGCAAATATAATGTTCTTTTGGTTCTAATGTAGTTAGTAATTTTGTTTGTTTTGTGTGATTTATACTTTTATTAATTGGAAGAAATGGTAGATCCATATGGTTATCGTGTAAACTTTCAGGGTATTCTATATCGACTTCTAATATATACCCTGTTTCAGAATTATTAGGGGTATTTAATATATCTGTAATAGTAATTTTATCAGTCCATACAAAGTTAGAATACGGAATATATTCACTCATCGCCCACCCGTATAGATTATTCGCGTCTAAATATGTTAAAAATGTTTTAGGATAATTTGGATTATATGTTTCTTTTATATATTCGTTATTGGCTTTTGAATGTTTTTTAATACATGACGATATTCCTCCTTTTATAGCGGCTTCAAAAAAATATACATTTCGTATTCGTTAAGCAATTCAAGTTCAATACCAGTACAAAATAGCATCGCATCAAAAGCAAACCCTGGAACGGTTAAATAATGCGCGCAATCTAAATTATGTGAAGATAAACAAAGTAAACGAAAATTTTCAAAAACGTCGCATAAAAGCAATACGTCAATTTTCAAATATAAATCGCTGTAGTCGCCCAACGATTTAATTTTAAAATGATTCCAAACTTGAACCGCGTGATTATAATCTTCATCGCTTATATGTTTCGCATTTAATTTACTATAAAATTCGACTTTAGGAGGTAGTTCTTGTACTTCCAATTTTTCCCACGAATCGGTATATTCGTAAGGATATACACCTTTTCGAGTGACTAAATTCATATCATTATTTGAAAAAAATTTGCTGGTATGAAAAAATTGATTTTTTGGTAGATTATTACTTAGTTCCGCTAAGGATCTATTTAGAAAACGAAAAGTATCAACAAATTTAATAGTTATTCCGTTACACGTTTTTTTTGAAAATGATATATATTTTTCAGTCGAATTTGGAATAACAATTATTTGCCTAATATCATACCCTAATTGGCGGACGATAAAATGAGAATCATAATTTGAACTAGCGTGAATAAAAACGGGAACAAATTTTTGATTTTGTCTCCTCAGATTACAATTATTACATAATGCGGAACGGTAACGGCCGGTAATATGACAATGATCTCTAACGGGTCTGTAAAATAACGTGAATTCGCGTTTACACATTTCGCAATGTGTAGTAGATTTATATTTGATTTTATCTTGTTTTGTCATTTTTAACGGTATAATATTATTAAGAAGCAAACCTAATAAATTTATGTTTTCAACGAGATATGATACGAATTTTTCCGCAGCATTTTTACCTCTATATAAGAACGGTTCTGATGGCAAATGTTTTTTAATATTAGCGGGAATTGAATTTTCTACAACAAAATAAACGCAAAAACTCATAGGTTCGTGTAGTTCATTCGCGACTGTAAAAGAATATTTCCGATCAGGGTAACAAGTACTTATCGGTTTTAATATACATTCAAAATCCGCGTAAACTACTATTGGAAGTTTATATTGGTATTGGAAATTTTGAAATTTTAAATTATCAGTCGGCATTATCACTCGTGTAGGTGTATTTTTTTGACAGTTTCGTTTATGTATTTTTAACTTTTTAGATTTAACAGTGAAGTAAGTTAGGCACCGTTTACAAAATTCGATATCATTAAAACTTTTAGTTACTTGCGATCTAATTAATCTGGTGAAATTTTTAATATAACAATAATGGGTTGTATTATTTTTATTTAATAATAAAAGATCGAAATGGTTTGATTTTTCATTATCGCATACTTTTAACGGGTAAATTGTGATATCGTTTTCAACACCATACACGTTAATCGAAACGTTATTATTTTTTTCGAAAATTTTTATTTGTGTTAACGGAGTAGGAAAATCGATATTATTAAAAGTAAATTTATTTTCTAAATCCTTATAACGGAAATTTATGCGTTCCGGGTGTGAACCGTTTACGAATTTACAAAGAATCGCCCATTTAAAACAATAATTATCTGTATTTTTAGGATTAATTATGCTTTTTTTAGCAGTCAGTTTTGGTGAAAGCGGAATATACGAACTACCTCTTAAAGGCTTAAAACGATTAATTCGAATCAATATCCCGTCAATTGAATGTAACGACCATCCAGAGCCCTTTTGTACATATATGTCTTCTTCATTACAAATACTGTTTATCATACTGTCTATTTCAGATGATATAGACGAACTATGAAGTAAAATAATATTTTTGGTTTTAAATGTTCTGTCCTGATATTCATTAATATTATTTTTAACGTATGTACATTCAACTAAAATATTGAATTTTATAGCGTTATATATTACAATCATATTATTTAAAATGTTTAATATTTCTAATTTTAAATAAATTAATAATAGACATATGTCTTTAATTACGTTATTATTATTTTTATAAAAATACGTTCTTAAATTACCTTTAAATGCATTTTCTATTTCTATAAATTTATTTTCTAAAATTATATGCTTTAATCTATTATTTTTTAAACGTAAATTATTATTATTATGATGATGATGATGATGATGATGATGATGATGATGATGAAGAATAACTTGGATGTTGTGTATAAGACGGTCCAGGTTGAAGATCTTGTATGTACGATGACCGGGTTGAATATCTTGTCTGGATGAAGGCTCGGATTCAGGTGTGTGAGTATTCGCGTCATTAATAGTTCTCACAGACAATCTCTTTTTGAATGGGAGTTGTTTGTCCATTATAATCTAAAAAAGTAAAATCATTCATTTTTTTAAAAAGTAAGTATTTACTATTGAATTAGTTTAACAGTAAAAGAAATAATTCCAATACTTACAGGTTGCTGTTGTTAATTAAATCAGTTCTTGTTTCACAATTAGTACGTTTGTATTGTTCAGAAAGCGAGTAATAGTTTTGAAGGAACTCTCTTTTGTTGTGAAGCTGTATCTCTCTGTCTGTCCTGTAACGAATTTGATGAATTTGTCTTCATACTGATGTAGAGGAATAAAATCGTAGTATTTAAACGTTTTGCGGTAACAGCAGTAAAATACAAATTGAGAAAAAAATATTTACGTCATTTCAGTTAATTGGCGCTGTACATAAATGGAAAAACCAATTTGCGATAATTCCGGGTTGTTTAATCGACAGTACTCTTAATTATATTATTTTTTGTTTTGTTTTTTATATTACAATCTGTAAATAACAAGTTTCACGTGTATATCACACGATTATTAATTACAGTTATTAAAATAATTGGCTCGATAACGGAAACAGTAAAGAAATCCGGGTACAAAGTTTTAATTATTATTCTCTCTACAGTGTTCTTACATATTATTTTTTTTGTTTTGACATTACAATTTATAAATAACAAGTTTCACGTGTATGACACATGATTATTAATTGCAGTTGATTGTATAATTACGTAAATGGAATTGGCTTGATAACGAAAACAGTAAAACAAAAAAAATCCGGGTACAGAGTTCTAATTATTTTTTTGTTGTTTTGACATTACAGTCTGTAAATAGCGAGTTTCACGCGCATATCACATGATTATTAATTACAGTTTTTTGTATAATTACGTAAATGGAAGTGGGTTGATAACGGATACTACTACTACTACTACTACTACTACTACTACTACTACTACTACTATAACGCTACTGGTGGTTATGTTAAGTTATAAAACTAATACTTTATTTTGTTTTATACAGATATTATCAGCTTGTTTCGTCTCTCTCTTCGCACGTTTTTATCAATCGACTACCGTCACTTTTGGTAAATGATTATTTTTATTAAAAATACTAACGCTATTGGTGGTTATGTTAAGTTATAAAACTAATACTTTATTTTGTTTTATACAGATATTATCAGCTTGTTCTTCTTCTTTTTTTTGTGCAACAACTTCATATATCAATTCAGTAAGTAATTGTTTAAAATTGTTTTTAATATATGTTAATATTATCCGATAATGTAATTGTTTTTGTATATAGATATTATCATCGCTGATGGCAGTATAATTTGTTTTTTGTGTTGCAGACACAATGGCAGTTCCAACTCTGTTTTTTGTCAAGTTATCTGATAATGCTTATCCTCCAGTCAAAATGAGCGCATATGCTGCGGGTTTCGATCTCAGAAGCGCATATGATTGCATGATCGCTCCTCATGACAATGCGTTAATTAAAACTGATTTGGCTGTTAAAATTCCAGAGAAATGTTACGGACGAATTGCACCACGTTCTGGGTTAGCGTTAAAACACCATATCGCTGTTGGCGCAGGCGTTATTGATAGAGATTATCGCGGCAATGTTGGTGTAATTTTATTTAACCATTCTTCTGAAATTTTTTACATTCGAAAAGGAGATCGTATAGCGCAGTTAATATGCGAACAAATAGCTGAACCAAAATTACAAGAATTAGCGAGTTTAGATTCAACAGCTCGCGGCTCTTGTGGTTTTGGTTCGACGGGAGGAACAAGCGTTGCAGATAACTATGATGATGATGAAAAACTTATTGCTAGAAATAGAAAAATTTTTAACGGATTTCTAAATTTTCTTTTTTCTAACAATATTATTTATTTTTTTAAATGTTGTTAGAAATTAATTATGTTATTTTTTTTCTGTTTCTAGTAATGGAACGCGAAGCATCCAATACTTCTCCTTCAGCATCCGCCGGCCCATCGACGTATTTTTCAATTAAAGACTTAATTCAATGTCTTTACATAACGGGGCTGGTAAAAATAGTGCTGTGGGAGGAGGCATTAGAAAATTTGAAAGTGATTGTACTGGACCAACCTTCAATTATTATTAATTTATATTTAATTATTCAGAATGCGGTCATGCATATATTTGATGATGAACCGTCAGAAATCGATATTTTCCGTAGGAAACAAAAAGAAATGACCTTAGCGGAAATTATCGATTATTTTAATTCTCAGATTGATGACGAACTTTACAATAGCAAAAATTTAGATTATGATAGTATTAAATTGTTTCGTGAATTAATTAGTAAAAAGAAATCGGTCGAGACGATTGAACTCGATAAAAACAGCGATAGTAGTACCGATACTCAATCAGATAGCGAAGACGATTTTGATAAAATTTTTAATTCTTTTTCGAAATCTAAAAAATCTAAAAAATCTAAAAAATCTGAAAAATCAAAAAAAAATAAAAATACTAAATTTGAACAAAAGTTTGAGATATTAAAAGACGGCATGAAGAAATGGATCAAAACACCAGGTGAGGAAGGTCCATATTTGATTGAGGTGAAATTAACGCAGACGGCCGACATCAAACATGTACCTTCCGACAACTGGTGGCAAAAAGTATCCCGGAAAGTGACTGTTTTAGCATCGTCACCGCAAGACCCGCTGTTCGTGGCAACAAACGATTTATTTAAATCGGCTTTATTCAAAATTAAAAATGTTAAAGATGTAGCACACGGCTCGTACAAGACGCGGTATAAGCCGTATTAAAATAATTTAAGGTTGGTCTGTTAGTTGTTTGATTGATGTATGTAAATATGTATATATTATAAATAAGTATTTAATTTTAATTGTATGTATATATATAATAATATATATATAATAATTTACAGTTGCTTATTAAATTTTAATAATATATAATAAAAATAATATGTTTTACACAAGAACATGTATAATAATTCTTGTTTTTTTTGGCCACCTGTAAAATAAGTGTGTTCTTTTTATATCATTTTTAATATATGTATTATTACAAAGTATAACGTGTTTTACATTTCTCTATTCAAAAAATTAATTTGTTTTTTGTTATAAGACTTTCCTATGTTATTTTTAAAACGTATTTGATTTTACATAGAACACATTTACAGCTGTTTTTGAACCTACTTCTATTTGCGTCTTTGATGGAAATGAACACGTCATCAAAACAGGAGGAGGAGAGTCGTCTTCTCAATAAATGGTTTTTTTCGCCGAAAAGATTAACACCTGGAGAAATTGCGAAATTAAAAGCGATAGTCGACAGGCCAGACTCGACTATAAGACCATTTATAAAAGAATTAATAAAAAAATTATAGAATTTTTGTTATTTTATATATATATGTATAAATAAATAACATATAATAAAATTTATACATAAATAAAATGTTGGTGTTTGTACTTTCACAAAATCCTTTCCTTTGTGCAGGTAATGGACCGTGATCAAGAGTTCAACCCAAGCGTGTGTGTCGATGATAAATATTTAAGTCACACATGGGAGTGTATAGCTATGTTAGAACATTACCTTGATATTAAATTTTGTCGACCAAGTCATAATAAAAATACAGATTTTAAAATTCCTGAAGGTGACCGTCGTTGCGCTATGTATAAAAATAAATCAAAAAATATAGTAGATCGTTTGTATACATCGCGTTTGTATACGGGTAATATACGATCTATAATACGGTGTGTATGTGATTCTATAAATTTATATAGAGATTATATTTTGAATCATATATTAACACACGGTCACGAATCTAAAATTAATAATTGTGCTTGTGTCGACGCCTGTCTGTCCAGTTCTAAAATTAGCTGTACAGACGGTAAAAAAATTATTAAATGGATAGAAAAACAACTGTTATTAACAGATCGAATGTACTGCGAACGTCATGAATGTTATGTACATTTGCAATCAGACGATAGTATAATAGCGAACACCATATATAATACAAGTTGTAAGAGTATAATAAATGATGTGTGCTATCATACAGCTATACTATTAATATACAGAGATCGCAATAATCGAACATTATACGGTTCGGAATTGCATAGAGCCTTATCAGCTTGGGTTCGTTATAACGAAGGGTTAAACGACTGGAGTAAACGCACAGTGTTGGTGCGTGACAATGATGGGCTTGGTATTTATCATGGATTCCCGGATTAATAATAATGTAATGTTCTAACATAGTAATAGTGAAGAAAAAAAATATGTTTATATGGACAATCAGCACGTGTTACAGTCTGCTGTTTTAAGACGCTTAATGACGGACACTTCAACCGACTTGTAGTCGAACATAGATTAATAATAGTGAAGGAAAAAAATGTAAAATAAATTAAAAAATAAATACATTAAAAAAAACATTTTAAATTTTATTATTCAATATCCAATTTGCTATATGAAATACATTATTTAGCGCACAATGATCAAGATTATGTTTATATGGGCAATCAACACGTGCCACAGTCTGCTGTTGTAAAACACTTAATGATGGACACTTAAGAGCTTCAAGATCTATTACTTCAACCGACTTGTAGTCGAGCATGTTTTTGATGAGTCTCTGCTTTTCTGCTCCTTTAGTGTAAACATATCCACCTTCAGTAACGATGCTGTTTAAAATATTGTGAAGTTCGTCATAGCTGTGAATTCCACAATTCCAGCTGAAACCATGAAAAAATCTTTTCAACCACTCTACTTGTTTTTTTCTATTTTTTGATAAATAACGATAATCGAATGGTGGTAAAAACAAATAATGTTCTCTCGCACCGATACAGTTGTGATTTTCTATTCTTTGTATACACAGTTCTTTAACAATATAATTTTTAGCATCATCGAAAAAACATTGAACATCAACAATAAAACCGATCATTATTATAAAGCGCTAACACTACAAGTGATTATAAAATGTGTATGACAAGCAAATAAATATAATGTTAACAATCGATTCATTCTATCGATTTTCTTATAACACCAGATAAAGGTAAATATACGAGCAAATTATCAGATATTAGTAAGCAGTATGCGTCGTTTTCGGCGGAAAATTTTGTGTTGATTCTATTTCTAAACGAACATCGACAGAACCGGTTTTTAAAAGGTCGCTCTGATGAGAGCAGTCAATAACAATTATTGGGCATATAATAAATAATCGGTCCTGTCCAGAACAGGTTCATTCTCGCTGCCGTCATAATACGATGATTGAAACCCTTTATACATCTCGTATAACGTTTCTTTACTTCCGTTTAAATTATCATACGGATAGTATTGCGAATTCAAATATAATTTAATATTATGCAAGTCGCATAAATCAAAATGAGAGGCATTTTTTGCAATGTTATTTTTTCTATCTGTTTGAAAACCTACAATTATATAACGCGGTTTTTCAGTCTGTGCTACTGTTTTTATTGTCCACGTTAACTGTTTAGTTTCTGGTAAAGTCGGGTATTCTTGCAACTCCCATCTACGAAACGCTAATTTTATTGGCGTATCCCTATCAACAATACTCAATAATCTGTGTCTATACTCATCGCTAACATAAATATAAGGAATTCGCCAATTGATTTTTGTTAATTGTAATTTATATTTATCAACAGCGTTTAAAACTACGGCGTTATTATCAGACGATGATCGTATTAAAATCAGTTCTTGTTTCACATTTAAAATTATACGTTTGTATTGTTCAGCAAAACCGAGTAATAATTTTAAAGGAATACAAAACACGAAATTCGTTGAATCTGTTGTGAAGCGACTTTTTACATCTCCCGTCCATCCTGCATTAGTTATTTTCTTCATATCACCGGGTTTGAATGTTAAAATATTTTTCATTACTGATGTTATACCGACATTTTTAACACGATCTACTTCCATAGCACATATTTCGTACCGTATTTCATCGAATAAAAACGCTAATCCGTTACTAATTAATTGAATATTTTCGTTTTTCTGATTGTTTAATGATCTTGTTGATGAACAGGAATACGTATCTCATCATTATTATTTAATGTAGTAGATGCGTAAGGAGTGTGTATGATACGCACGTCCGATGATACTATCGTCATCATAGACAGCGCTACTTAACACGTCCAATATACTCATTGTTAATAAGTACTTTATACCCTAACGATTTTAAAAATTTTCTATTAAGAGATGTTAACTGATTAGCATCCCGTATTTTACTGGCGCTATTTACGGGCTTTAACTATTGTTTTATTTTGTCCATAAGGAAAAATTAGCCTCATCTCGTCTTTTTCTTATATGTAATCGCAAAGAAATCGTTTCTTCTCTAAAATTTATTAACTTTCCGTCTTGATCTTCTAATCGTATTGTGATATTATCTAATCTATTTGTATTCACTGGCAAATAGATAACGTTTGTCGGTGATTCTACTAATTTATACCCCGGTCCGACTGTCGGATAAAATTCGTGTAATATATGAGATTCTCGACCGTTCTTCAGTGATCCAGCCACAGCGCTGCAGACAATCTTATAACGTCTGTCTTTACAATGTTGATTGTCGACTGTGATGAATGCCATTTAAGCGGTTCGAGTTTGGCAGTATTAGCGAATCCGAGAAGAGAAGCCAAAGAATTTGGCTTAGTGAAATCTATCGTTTCACTCGAATAGATTTCGCTTTTCAAAGTATTATTATTAGCACGTATTAATAATTTAATAATTTTCCTTTTATTACTTTTTGGTAATTTTTGATTTATATAAGTGTTTATATCCTCGATTTCATAAGAGCCTGTAGGTAATGCAATCACTCCATCGTCACCGAAATAAAACATATTATTTACATTTTCTTCAACATTCGGTATGGAATTGTATGTCATGAAATTAATCAACCCGAGTTCCCAATTTCCTTCGAGTTCGATGGGAGGAAATATATCACAACTAAGCGACGATCCTACTCCGTTTAAGCTAAACATTATTACTAAGAAACTGTAAACACAAACGTCCACAATTAACTGCATTTGATCGTTGATAACGTTTATAATATTGACGGGTTGTTGCTCCGATGTTTGAAAATAACGAACTAATTCAATTGGCGGTCTTAAATTACCAAAACTATCGAAATAGTTTATTGTCTTATTTTGTTTACGGTAACATACCCAATGTGTACCTGACCCGCGTATACTATCTAAATTAACAATACCGGTTTCATTTTTCTGAATTTTTAACGGTAAAGTATCTTTCATAAAAACACCTCTAAAATTAGATACATTCAAGAGTTTAGCGTAGGAAAACAATTCATTATTGGTGAGAGCGTGTGAGGGAATCTTTATTTCTTTCGATGTTTTTTTTTTTATTCCCACCACCACCACCACCATTTTTTATACGGTCGTAAATATAATCCCCTTCCCCTCCTTTTTTCTTTTTTTTGATTTAGAAATTCGCTTATTTTTTTTTTTTTTTTTTTTTTAATACCGCTGCCAAATTTACTTTTCGCTTTCATAATATTAGTTAACGCCCAAGCAGCAGCTTTTTCACCGATAGACGAGTCTCGTGCTTTTACACGTTGCCAAGCTTTTTCCGCTAATTCACGATCGGCTTTAGAACGATTTTCAGTATCTCGATATTTCGAGTATATTATATCGTGTTCCTTACAAGCCGCGTCTAATTTATTAATACCCGAATCTCCGCGCTGTAATCGTTTACTTAATTTCGTACCCGGTCCACAGTATTGATAACCAGGAACATGTAGTTCGATAGGTAAAATATCGACCGCTTTATTCAATAAATTTCCGATTAATCCTCGACCGCGACGGACATCTTCTGCACTCTTCTGATATACACGCATTTATGACGACGATAAACAATAATTTACAAATATATATATTTTTCCAATCTTCTATATCTCTGACAGGATTATCTTTCGTTGTTTTTACATAAACATCATATAATATACTATACACGTGATTGTTTAATATATTAACAAAATTGTCTAATCTGTCTTCAACTCTCTGTTGAACTATATTAACTGTATCGAGTATAAACTGTTTGCTTACAGCATCTGTCGGAACCGATGGATAACCTATGTTATTTAACCTATAACCTTCGAAGTTACAAATTCCATTTGATACGGTCGGAATTTTTGTATCTACATACGATTTAGTCGCTGCGTCAGTAAGTAATTTAGGATCGGCTAAATTAATTATATTTTTCAAAGCAACGTCGTACTGGTTATCAGTTTGATATAAACAATTTTCTTTTAAAATTTTAAAACTAACAGCATCTTCTTCCGAAACAGCGTTACCGACATTACAGAGTCTCTTATTATCTATATCATAATCACCCTCATCTGTTAAACGAAAACCTTCACCGGTGGGACCGCGAACAACGTTTATCCGCATATGCCTATTGTAACGTCCGAATTTATCGATACTCATTTTGTAAATGACAAAATTGACGTTACTACACGTTATTTTATTATATTCGCTTCTCGCAATTCTTCGATAATTGATATGATTTCATTTTCATGACCGGAATGACCGGTATTCTTAGATGCTATTAATAAACGTAATCTGTCGCATAACTCGTTCGGATCATCCCAATATACATAATTCGGTTTATCATCGTTAGTTAACGATAAAACACCGCGTCCTTCAATACGTTTCAGTTTCGATTTAGTAGACGTTGACTCTGATACCAGATTTTTAATTATATTATTATATTTATATCCTTTGTTACTCTTAACTCGATCAGAGTGACTCTGTTTATGGGCATTTGTCGCTTTTAGTATCAAACCGTACGTATGCAGATCCTCTTCTGAATATATATAATCGTCAGGTATTTTCATAAAAAGAAGTTCATAAAGTCCAGGTGTACCTTCATACGTTACATTATCGATAATAATATTATCGTCCTCGAAATTAATAGTTGAATTGCCTATCTTTATCGAATCATCGTCTCCAAAATAAACACCGTAAGTATGATCGATTTCCTTATTTTTATCATTAAACAATTTACGTAAATATAATCTAGGTAATTTTCCTGTAACAGCGTTATCAATCCAATAATTTGCTCTACTAAGGCCAGTAGATGTTGATAGTACTTCTTGTAATGTCGGCGGTGTTTCATATATTTCCGTAACACCTTCGTTAACATCCATTTCAGGTGTACTAGTTATCGATCCAATTTTTCTCATTTTAATCGGTGTAATTCCTACTTCTTTTTGTTCTTCTATTTTATTTCCACGACGTTTATGTTTTTTTAAACGCGTTTCTACATCATCCATTTTTTCATCCGTATCGTAAAGCACATCACGTAAATTTATTAACTTTTTTAAAGGTTGAACTATTGGTTCTAATTGTTTCTCTAATTCCTGTTGTTCGCTGATAGCGCTTTGAGTCAAATTAGCGTGTTTCCGTCTAATATCTTTCCTAATTTGTTTGATCTCTTTCGCAAGTTGTTCACGTTTCGCCCGCGACGTCATCTTGTACAATAATTTATCAATCCTTATGTATCTATATAAATATCGAATCCAATACGATAACGACCGCGACGCATATCACTCTCTTTGTCTATTACTAAAAAATGATGTTTACCACGTATCCATGCTTTATTACAAATTTCTTTAAAACAATCAAAACTCATATCCGTGTTAACATGATCGGCAAAAACATGTTTTAAATTTAGTTCATCTTGTCGAAATAAAACTATTAAATTTGCGTTATCTCGTATCAATTGTTTTGGAATTTTACTATACGACTGACACAAATAAAAAACATCAATATTATTATGTCTCCCCATTGTAAAATAATTTCGTATATTATACTGACGTTCACAAGCTATATCGTCAAAAATTATTACAGAATTAGGTTTAGCTTCATTCGGATGTATAACCTCGTCATTATCTGTAAACGTATGATAACCTATAAACGGTATTTTTGAAAACACTCTATTTAAAAACTTGTATTTAGGTTGATACAACGATTTTGAAAACACATATATATTTTCAAAACATAATCCGTTCGGATCGAATAACAAATTAAGCATTAAATTAGTCTTCCCCATGTCTGATGAGCCTGTAATTAAACATCTAATATTATCTGGTAATAATTTACTATGTTTTTTTCTTTTTCTTCAGATCCCTACAATTATAAACAATCGTATCAATATCGCGAATATTTATTTTATGTTTCTGCCGTTTAAGCTTCATCACTGACGTCTATTTTTTTACACACGTTATTATATAATATTATTTCTATTAATCCAACTGTCATGTGATTTATCATAACCCAACCAACGTACAAGTACTTTCTCACCTTTACGTTTTAAAATTTTTTCAATTAAATATACGTCACCGAATTTTGTTTTACTTATTTCTTGTTCATAAAAACCACCTTCTAATATATTACCTTTATCGTCCTTCAGAATATACGTTCTCGGCGCTGTAGATTTAACGTTATAAATAGTAAATAACTCGTTTGTCCAGTTGGGAAGGTAACCTTTAGCAAACACCTTTTTATATTTGCTAATTCTTACTCTATCACCGATTTTAAATTTTGGAGGTTTCTTATTGAACGTTAATTGTTTTCTTTTATTTATTCGTAACAATACTTCTTTTTCGTTATTCTTGTTTACATCTACAGGTTTCATTTTAATCGTTCTGTGCACAGTATTATTGTAGTCTCTCAATAAATCAGGAAGGACATTCAACCACGTATACTTACCGTTAGTTGTAAACCATTTCCACATTTTATTTTTCAAAGTACGGTTGAACCGTTCGATAATAGAAGCTTTTTTATCTGAATGTGTAGAATAATGATTTATATTGTATTGCTTCAACAAATTACGCACACGTTCGTTGTACCATTCTTTACCTTTATCTGTTTGTAAATGATTCATTTTATTATTTTGTAATAAAATTTTAAGTACTCGCGCAACATTTTCAGACGATTTTGTTTTTATTGGAACAGCGAATGCGTATTTACTGAAGCAATTTATCATCGTTAATATATACTTATAACCTCTATTCAACTTTGCATATGGAATCATTTCTACAAGATCGGCTTGATATAAATCATCAAGACCTTTGAGCTCAACACTACGAGTTAAAAAATTTTTCTAACTTGTTTATGTAATTCGTTACTGATATTCTCTCTTACACTCATTATATATATATATATATTGACGGTTCTAACTACGATAAGAAAATGAATAAAAAACAACAAACACAAATACATCAATACTATTTTTTATTATTTTTAATAATAATAATAATTAATTACATACAATCTTCACCTTTGTGAATTTTCACCAAAAAACAGTGTGGTGATACTTTTTCATGAACAGTCCAAGGATCATCAGAACATTTCCAACCGTTTAAAATGACTCTACACTCTATACATGATAATTTACTACCAACGCCGGTATAATAAAATCCGGCGTTAACCAGTTTTTTAAAATTGGGCTCGAGTGTAGGCCAACTTTTAAATGATAATAACATCACTTTTTTAGTCTCTGCAATACATCTTTTCGCATTTCTATAATTATTGAAATTATACATTATGCATTGCTCCATCTCGCAATTCGGATTCGATAATTTATGCATAAACTGAATATGTTCGATAGGTAAAGTTCCTCTTGTCTGAAACCCGCACAAAGAACACTGAACACTATCTAAATATCGTTTAAAAACAAAACCGGATTCTAACAATTCATTTATCGAATGATTGATTAATCTTTCACACAACAGCGCTTGTTTTGACATTGTTTTTTAACCGACGTCTTCACAGCGACTGGTGACGCACGAACTGGTTTTACTTTATACAATTTTTCTTCTTCTTCATGATCGATACTCAGTAGTGTTTGACGACTACAGTTTTTTAATTTTTTCAATACAGCACCGTACGTATAAGTAATCGGTAAACTGATTTTAATAATCTGCTTATTCCTTTCAATTTTAACAACATTTGCTCGTGTAAATTCATTCACTATCAAACAACAAATTTCATTAAAATTTAATTCTCCATCGAGTGGCGGGCCGAAATAATATATTTGCCAATTAAATGCGGAAATACTGTTTTCAAATTTATCAGTCATTTTGTTTTTAAAAATCGAAGATATCTATCTACAAAAAATAATTTAATTTCTGAATCATCATGACTTTCAATCAACTGTAAACAACACAGTAATTTACTTTTATTTCTTTCAAAAATAGCGCACGGGCATGGACCGTCTATAACGTCAGTAAACTTATCACTACAACAACACCCGTCTTCAGATAACTTCTTTACTTCACAATAAAAAATAATTTCTTTTAAACAATCATATATCCCCTTCAGTTGACACGTTCGAAAATGATCTATCACCAAATCGTCTAAACTCGTTACTTTAATAATATTTGATAACCTTAATACAACGTCTTCTGAAAATTCGCGTTTTAATAAGTCGATTATACTTCTACCGTCCATTCTTTCGTTAACATGTTCTCACACAGACTGCAAACTGAACACTGACAATAAAATTGAACGTATACTAAACATTCGGTTAGGTGGGGATGGAAAATAATTCTTTATATATTCTAACTAATAAACAATATGGCGAGGCTTTCGCATGCTCAATCCAAGGATCGTCAGTCTCCTCCCACTCACAAAGAACCGCTTTGCATTCCACACACATTACGTCATCTTCAATTCCGGTATAATAAAATCCCGCTGATCTGAGTCTATCGGCTGACGGTGAACGTTTTGGCCATGTATAAAATGTCAACTTCATCATTTCTTCTGTTTCTTCAACACATTTTATCGCATTCTGATAATTAGCAATACACTCTTTTGATTTAGCGAGTAACATTTGTCTCAGAAAATTCATTATTTACAAAATAAATCTAGCGAAAAATCTGCGCTCGTAAAATTCAACACAATGTTGCCGCTAAGACCGCAAGCCATTTACTGGCGGAGAAATTTAATAAACATTTGTTTAATCGGGAACTGAAAATTGTTCTTTATATATTTTAATTAATAAAAAAATATGATTTGGTAATGCGAGGGATCGAACCTACGAACTAATAATACTGATTAAACCGTTATAGGATACAATTAACGCACACGACCAAATCA
>JAKSZP010011446.1:0-19622 GCA_022478985.1 Massospora cicadina | reverse complement strand
TTTAGCCCCAAATACCCATGGTCCCAGAATTTGAACTAGTTTAAATAGGAAATACTAGTATTGAAAAAAGGACCTTTTCTTGGTTTGCCCCGCTTAAACAATAGAAAACATAAAAAACTTTAACAAAGCGTTATTTATTACTTTTATTTAAAAAGTAAATTTCTCACTTTAACAAAAAATCTTTGGCATCCGTTGGTGGATCCCACAGGGGTGTCTTTAATCGAATTTCATCAGTTCCCCAACTATATTGGAAGTGCTTGTCCCCTGCTCGACCTTCCCTGAATAAAGAAGATAAACAACTTGCTGTCTCCTCAGCAGTGGTGGTTGTAGAGCAGGGCATAACAGTGATTACTTGGTGAACCAATCCATTACAACTATAATAGCATTAGAGTCTTTGAAAAGGGGAAGTTCACAACGAAATATGCAGACTGAGGTCCATGGGCCAAAGGTCTGCTGAAAAGGATGGAGGAGGCCCTTATTTCTAACCAGTTAGGATTGCCCTGTCGCAAGTAATTCAAGAGGAACTCAATTTTGAACATCGTGGGAGAGGCCTGAACAGTTATAAGATTGCTTTATAAAGTTGGGTTTTTTTCTGGCACCAGGGTGTCCAAAAGAGGGGTAATTCATAATTTCTTTCACAACACGTCCCTGAGTGAAGGGGGTACACAGATAAACCACCTAAAATAGATTATTCCATCCTTGAGGGCACAGGGTACTTGGTGGAGAAATCCATTGATAAGCAGGAGACAGATCAAGACCTTCCATGCAGGCAGTTTATTTAGAAAGGACAAGTTGTAGAAGTGGTAGTGAGGTGTAAACTATGACAAGCAAGATTTTTGGAGGTTTAATGCAAGCATCATGGCAGGAGGAATAACTTTTACTGACTTAGGGGGTCATTTAGGTGTGGACCAAGGGGTGGGTTGCAGCTTATCGTGTCCAGCAACACGTATAAGGCCTCTTTCACAAACTTATATCTTAAGTTGAATATGGATAGATCTTAGTAGATTTAAGCTTGGCGATAGGCCATCTTCTGGGGATTCATCAAAAAGTATATTGATGGTATGTACACACAGTGAATTTTTGGTGAGCCACCTGGAGGAGGTAATGCCATCTCATGAGAGACCATGCCACTGATTCTAACTCCTTGTAATAAATAACCCATGCCTGTTCAGTGGCTGTAAACTTATAGGAGAAATATACAACTGGGTGCTTAAGCCTACTGTGCCCTAAAAAGAACTGTCCAACATCCACAGCCAAGGCGTCAAAGCCACAATGAATGGTTTTAAGGTATCTGCATGATGGAGGTTTGGACATAAGCAAAGATGTTCTTGATGGCCTCAAAGGCTTGCTGGCAGGCAGGAGACCAGACAATTAGGGTACTCTTACCCTTAAGGGGATATATGGGAGCGGCGATCTGGGAGAGGTCAGAGGAAAACTTTTAAGAAGGTGACTGTGACTGGGAAACACTGCAACTGCTTCTGGGTGATGGGGTGGGCCAAGAGAATATGACATTAATTTGTTAAAGGGCACTGCATAAACATCTTAGAATACAATCTTTTCCAGGAGGTTGGCTTCTTCCCTGAAGAGCTCACTTACTGGCTTAGACAAAGAGGCCTTATTTATGGGTGGCTGACAAGAATCAATGGAGGCCCTTCTCATGTTGTTTCTGAGTATGGAGTCTATAAGGACGTTATCAATATATGCTATGGCACAAGTGAAGCGATGGTCACCAAGGATGTCATAAATGTATCGTTTGAAGGTGACTTCGGGCACTCTTTAGACCAGAGGGCATGGCCCTAAACTGGAATATGCCCCAGTGCATGCGGATGGCTGTAAGCCACTCCTGGCCCTCAGTCACTATGACCTGGTTGAAGGCACTGACCAGGTCCAGTTTGTAAAAGATCCTGGACTTCACAATGTCTTGAGAAAGTGATTGTTATAGGGGGAGGGGTAAGGATCAAGCACTGTGATAATGATAATCTGTACATAATCCATGCATGGGCAAAGGGAGCCATCAATCTTATTAGAGAAGGCCACTGGGAAGGCAACGGGGAATGAATTTTTGAAAATGAAGCCTTTGACAGAATATAATTCAGCCATTCTGCCAGTGCTACCTATTCTTCTTCCATATATGGGTATAGTGTACAGTTGACCTTTACATAGTCAACTGTCAAGCGGAAATGCAGGTCATATTTTAGTAAAGAAATCCTAGTAGCCATAGAAGCATCAGATGTATTCTTTTATATGAGCAGAGAAATTTGGAGGACAGGAGTAATGTCTGGAGCACATGGTGCATAAGCTAAGATAGGTTGCTCAAAAAGGCAGAAGCAGACTGGGTATTGAAGAGCTTTACCTCCTTGTACCACTTGAGCTATCAAAGGGGGCGTTGAGCGTGAGATCTACATGTACATGCTGTCAGTAAGCCATCCTATCACTATGATAACCAGATCTAAGAGCCTGGGCACTACGAATAAAGTTTGGTAAGTTATCTTTTATGGTAATTCTGATAGGTTGTTTGGCCATTTAACAAGCCATGGAGTCCAAAGAGGATCCTAGGACAGGGGAGCCATCAATAAGGTCAAGGTCCAAAGATTCAGCAAGGTCAATATCAGTGAGGTTGCTTGAAGAAATTGTATCTAGAAGGGCAGGGGCACTGATTGTTTTTATTCCAGATGTGAAAGTCACCTGAAAACAGAAAAAGACATGATTGAGTTTATTAGCATTCACAACTGAGATGCTTGGACAGCCAGTTTCATGGAGGCATATGCGCCAGGAGATAAAGTTAATATGGAGAAAAGAACGCCACTAGGTAACAAGGGCTGATGCCAGGTCACCAAGAGACTGAGTTTCATTCACCTCCAAGTCAAAATGAGTTACAAATAGGAGAGGGGCCTATTGGTTCACAGTGATATAGGCCTCTTCGTCTTGATTTACCAGAGCCAGGGGAATAGAAGGGGTATCTTGAGGGATAGTCCAGTAGGAGGCCCAGAGGCATGAGGAGCCATATAAGGAGCCCTGCATAGCTGGGTGTAAATTTCTAGAACACCCTCCCCCTGAGTGAGTGAGGGCTTCTGAGAACCTTCCAGTTTATTTCCAGGTGCTTGCCGCGCTGTGCTTTTGGGTGATTCTTGCAGAATTCATGGTCTTTTGGGTCTGCTAGTAGATGCTTAGTGGTACTTGAGGCGTGAAAAACATTGATGAAGCGAAGGCATAGGCTTCAGAGAGTGAATAAAGATTGTCAACTCATCTGAGACTTGAGATAATAGAAGAAGGAAGGGAGTCCTGGAATGCAGCATCCATAATATCATTAAGGAGACTTAGATCAGAAGCCAACTGAGTAAACGCTTCAAAATATCCCAAGGGGTTTACAGTGGTTGACTTCATGGCAGATAGTTTGTAAAGCATGGAGGTGTGATTCTCATGGGGAGATGTTGCAGCTGACAAATGTGTAAGTAGGTACACCTGGCACTCAGCTGTTAATGATTATTGGAGGAGACTCCATTCCTACTTGCGAGCATATCCTTAAAGAATATCAAGGAGTACCAGGGTATGTTGAGCCTTGGACTGTGTTATGTTTGTAGATTTCTCAGCCGTAAGACGCAGCTGGAACTTGTTCAGGACATGCAGGTCATGCTATACTGCCTCTGCAGGTGGGCCTGGGATAGATCCTACCAGAGTCACTTTGCATGAAGTTGAACAAGCTAAATTTGTAGGGATAGGATCAGCAGTCCAAACAATGAGAACTTGGAAACGTGTATGTTTTAGCACTGATGGACTAGAAAATCAAAATTGGCCATTGCGAGAGTCTTGAGGATAAGTGTAAATATATATGCAACTGCATTGAATAGGTTTTGGGCCATGGTGAAAGCTGATGAAGTTAATAGCTAGTTGATTATGTCAGCGAAGCAGCTAAGAAAAATTAGACTGTACTGCAAACTTGATCCCTCAATGAACCGCAAGAACTCTTAGAATTCCAGAGGCACAGCCATTTGAATGACTTAATTGGACGAAGATCTTGAGAATAGGTGAGGGAAGTTAACGTTCAGAGATATACCAAAGGCCCTCACAAACATACTTAAGTAGTTGTAAGGCAACTGCAGGTCTTTCTTGGTCAATTCCAGGAGAGGGGAAGGGCTGGGAGGGCGATAACAGCTCATGTATTAGAGGTTATATGCCTTCAGGTATTGACTATGGGGGTAAATCCTTTAGATAAAAGGGTGGTTTGCATTACACATAAGGCTTAATATCCCGAGGCAGTATTTGCTATCAAGGCCACAAATAAGGGAAGTGCTCAAACCTAGGAGGAAACTTGCTGGCCGCCAAGAGGAGAGGCCAGGTCATAGGAGCCCACTGTAGGAGGTATTTTCAAATAGGTGCTCACCTCAGGTTTCACTGAGGCCTGTTGTATTAGGTAAAATTGAAAGAAACAGCCAAAAACTCTAATTTTTTAGTGGGAGGGGATTTGAGCTATTTTCTGAAGATTTAGAAACTAAGCATTTCTGGTCTTACCAGTTGGCAAACCCTTTTGTAACTTTGAGCAGCAATATAGGATTATCCTGCTCCCATTTTAAGGTTAAATACCTCCCAGTAAGGATGCAATAGTTTTTTTATTTATTCAGGGAAGGTTGACCAGGGGAGAAGCACTTCCAATATAGTGGGGATAAACTAATGAAATTCATAAAATTAAAAGACACCCCAGAGGGTTCAAGGCCCCTATTGTTGCCTCCAGAGTCACCAAGTTTAGGAAGGTAGGGTAGGGGATATGCTGGCTTATTCTTGGATGCAGCATGTGTGAAGGAAAGGATCAACCTTTAGGTACCATATGGGGAACCATGTGTTGATTGTTCTTCTGTTACGTGGGGTCATGTGTTTAAACAGCCATGCTTGGATATGTTCCAATATATGGCAGTGGAAACGATTAATGGCTTCTTGGATTGTAGGCGCTGCTCCTATAAACGACTTCAGTACTATTGTATGGATCGTCCATAGTGCTATTGCTACTATTAACGCCATGAGGGGTGGGTGGATAGGAAAGTACATGTTTATAGTGAACATGTTACTTGCTAGGCTGAATTTTTGTCCACTTTTTTTGGCGGAATAGGCGCATGGCCTCTTTCCATACAGCCACTGATGTTGGGCATTGTTCTAAATGGTGGGCTAGGCTTCCATACTGACCACATATTGTACATGTTGTGTGAGTGGCATTTGACCGTTCTGCTGTGCGGTATACTCTACTCATGAACCTCCATACATGTGCTATTATCATGGGTTGGAGTTGTTGTGAAATTGGCAGTATCAAATAGATACGCCGGCAGATTTTGCACAGGGTTTGACCCACTGAGCAATCAGAACCAACAATATGATGATCGTTGTCTGTGAATCAACAGTATAAACTTTATAAATAAATACGGAGCACTTGCCCCCACAACCTCTTTTATTAAATATTCTTAATACCGCGGCTTCTTCTATATTCCACTTCCTCTTGACTCACTCAACAACAACCTCCTTAATCGCCCATCTCGCTTATATTATAGCAGCTTGGACAATAGCACGCTCATAGCTTTGGACTATTCAATTTCCACTATTCCCCTCATTCTGACTGGTTATTTTATAATTCACTATCGCCCTAATTGTAGGAGATTTCATTTGTATTTATCAAATGTTGACATCGCCTGATCGCCTCATTTTGAAGCGCTTGAATTACCATTACCAGTTCAATTCTGGCGGATTACATTCATTTCGCCATATTGACTTAGGGCTTATCGTCCAGTCATATTGGAATCATGACAGGAGTAGAGGGTGATGTGTGTATCTCCATACTCTTCTTTGAGTCACCAGGTTGTAGGGTATGTCCATATGGTCCAGGTAGTCTATCCTGGCTATGGTACTTGAGTTTTTGCTGATTATATTGTCTGTGACTATCTGGTCATTGATTTCCTGTCTGTGAGTTAGCCTTGGGCGTCCTCAGTGACTGGTTTGGCCACTTATGTGGATCTTCCACGTCGCTCTTCTCATGGCTAGGAGTATTTGTTTGAAATGTGCAGGAGTGCCGTGTGGTCCTGCAGCTGTAGGATGGGATGCCAGATACTTGATTAATGTGTTTGGGTGATCTGGGTTTCTTAATTGGAGTGCACGTGTGAAGTTATATCTTGCTGTCCTGGCACAGTGTGTATCTGGAAGATCTGGGATAGTCACCTGAGCTATCCAGGATCCTAGTATATGGGTCGCTTGCTCTATGTAATTATTAAACCCAATACCTCCATTTCTTCTAGAGCCAAATAGGGTTTTGAGGCGTACAGGGGGGTTGTGGTTGGACCATAGCCATCCTTGTAACTGAGCGTAAATTGTGTTGAAAGATGGTGAGAAAGCAATTGCATGGGCTGTGAACCATATGATTGATAGAATCATAGAGTTGGCTACCGTGACCCTTCCTGTTAGACCTGTTTGGTGTCCATGTAAGGAGGCAATGCATTTTGTTATTTTGTCTAGAAGTTAATTTTCCATCATGGAGTTGGCGTAACCTCCTGCTTTCAACCATGATCCCAATTGACAAACAGGACCAGCTGTTGGCTTGGTGGGGAATGGAAGTTTTAATGAGGTCGTTGCTAATTTTTGCCTCCTATGCCTGGTAAGGAGTCTTGATGTTGTATTAGTTTGTTGGCCTTGGGTAGATGGCGTCCATTGGGACTGATATGTTCCCAGGAGTATGATTTCCATTTTCTCAATGTTAAGTGATGCATTGCTTATGGCTGAGTAATCCTTTATTATCTTCTCAATTCTGCAAGCGTCCTGATTGTTGGATATTTCCACCACACAATCATCAGCAAAGGCCATCATTTTGACTTGTGGTTGGCCCTTGACATTGATTCCCTTGAGAAGTGTAATTATATTCCAGACTAGAGGGTCCAAGCTAAAATTGTAAAGTAGAGGGCTTAAGGGGTCTCCTTGTTTGAGTCCTCTCTGTGGTGTGAGTTGGCTGGTTAAAAGTTTCTGCTCCACGCACAGCCATGGTGGCTGACTCTGTGAACAACATCGCCCAGTTTATGAATCTATTTGTAAGCTTGAATTTTTGAATGCAGGCCTTAAGATAAGTTCAGTTCACCCTGTCATATGCCTTCTGTTGGTCTAAGAAGACAATCTCTCCAGAGGTTTTGAACTGGCAGACATTTGCAACTGTGTGGATGTTGTTCCATATAGATCTTCTTGGAACAAATCCATATTGTGATGAGGATATTGCGTCAGTAAAAATTTATCTAGTCGTTTGGCTATGTTTTTGTGAAAATTTTGGTATTTGTGTTGGTTAGGGAGATTAGGCGCCAGTTGGAAAGATTTAGTCTGTCTCCTTTTTTAAATAAAGTGACAGTGTAGGCTTCTTTGTCTCCAGGTAGGAGGCATGTTTCCATAATACACTTATTCAATGAAGCTAGAAGAATATTAGATATTTTAAAAATATTTTATGTAAAATTCTTAGGAAATCCCATCAGGTCCAGGGCATTTCCCTCTTGGTGCACTGCGTACTACTTCCCATAGTTCCTCACGTGATATTAAGTTAAATATATTATTATTTTGGGCTGCAGTGTTGATATGTGCACTTGTGGGGAATTTTTCGTTTTTTTGGTTCGACCAGCTCAAATTTTTACAAGTTTATTAAACCTGTGAACTTTAATTGCAACTTCTTCAAGTTTTTCCACTATGGATTTGTCCAGTCATCAGACCTTTGTGCAAGCTATCATATTTTTCTGAGCGTGGAATTGGTGGAAAAAAGAGCTTAAGCAAGTTTCTCCATATTTTATGTTTTTTGCTTTATATTGAACTCTAACTCGGTGTTGGTGTTTGCACCTCAGGGTGTTTATCTGAGCAGAAACCTCTGCCCATCTGCGACCCCATCCAGGGCTGTACCATGTGCATGGGACGTTGTTTTCAAGGTGGTTGATTTCTGCCAAGGGTGCTTGATAATAGCTGAAGCTGCCCTGTGTCTTCTAGACATTGTATGTTTGATTTGTTGGGTTGTTGATTTTTTGAAATTTTCCCAGGTGGCTAGTGGGTCCAAGCAGAAAGGTGTTTGAAAATCCTGTGTTGAGGATATTTCCTCCATCCAGGATTAAATTTCCGAGTTGGCTAAACTTTCTGGGCGTATTCTGCACCATCTGGGTGCTTGGGTACTTGGTTCTGCCGGTTTGTAGGACAACAAAACTAGCCAATGGTCAGAAAATTCAATTTTTGTAGTTTTAAATTTTTGAATTTGGTGATGGAAAATTATTGGTGTGAGTGTCAGGTCTATCCGTGACATAGAGACAAGTGCATCGTTGTATACATGTGGGCATGTCATGTTTTGTAGCAGGGGTAGCTTTTTGGTAGAAGATAATATAGTCTCAGGGTGGCCTTTAGTACACGGAGTTCCACTTGCCCTTGTGATACCTCTGTTGTGTATGGCCATCAGTCAGTATGTGTGTTAATCCAGCAGTTCATGTCTCCCATGATGAAAGTACTTGCTGGTAGATTTAGTTGTTTTAATGCTGTTAGAAATTCTCTTTGGTCAGGTGCACAGTTTGGTGTGTACACACTGGATATTGTGTGCACTTTGGTGTGCCATGAGAAGGTTATGGCGAGTATGCAGCCATCCAGGAATGAATTTTTATTGATAAATTTAAAGTTCTGGTTCGCGCATACTATCACCCCACGGTGTTACGACTGAAATGATATTGTTGGGAGGAGCATTTTTTCCCATGCCTCCTCCTCTCCCTGTGGACAATGGGTTTCCTGCACCGCCAGGATATCCACAGGTGGGTTTTGTAGGAGATTTAACTTCTTGGCCTGGAATGTTAAGGCCTTGAGTCCCACTATGTTCAGCGTCCCTATCTCTTCTGAGACGCCCAATGCACCTCAGGGGCAGTTAGCAGGGCCCCCCGTCCCTACTCCCTTGCTCACATTACTCTTTAATGCACCTCTGCTATGGAGAGCATAACCATGAGTACGAGTTGAGGTGTATTATGCCCCTTTTATTGCCGCTCTTTTTTCTCCTCTCTTGGATTTTCTTGGTTTCAATTTATCATTGCGGTGCACTTGTGTGCTTTTATTGACCACATTATTTTCTTGTGCATTCCATTGTTGATTTTTCTTCCTGATTGGGTTAAATTCCACAATTTTGGGGGGTGTGCTGAACCCCAGTTTTGCTGCATTTATTTATAAACTGGGTTCCACTGAATTTAGTCTGTTTGGATTGGGTGTTTGGTTTTCCATGGGATTTGATTAGTTCATTGATTCAAATTCAGCCATGTCTTCCTGGATCTGATCTGGCAATATGGATGATTCTGCTGAGGCCTTTACCTTGGCCGTGGCCAGCTTGCAAGCTTGTTTGGCCATTTTTCATTCTTTTGGGGAAATTGGGTCAATTATTTTATATTTATCATGTTCTCCCCGTTTGAATGCTTGTGTTGTATCCGTGATTTTGGTGTACTCTGAGTCATCTTTGCCCATTTCCTCCTCACAAAATTCCATTTCTCTCAGGCCTTATTATATGGGGCAAGCATGAATCTTATGCCCAAAGGCCTAGCAGTGGTTGCATATGGGGGGTGCGCTTTCCACTGTTGCACAGAACAGCTGGTATTTTTCCCATCAATGGTTAAGGATGCTATGTGAGGGATTTTTGTTATATCCTCTACTACATCCTGGTTTGGGGAAATAATTGCGATTGTCTTAAAGTGCTAAGGGTCAGCATCATCTGGAATCTTTGCATCTCAAATTGTTTAATTTCTCCATAGGTTTCCAAGCCTTCTCAGAGATGTCTTTTGACTACTGTGCGCACCAGTGTGGTCAGAAGGTAATTGAAAATTATAAAAATATCTTTGGATTCTGTCCAAAGTGTGCATTTGGTCAATACCAAATGCTGTACATCAGGAAGGTTGAGTACCAATATGACCTTCACTGCTTCATTCCCTTCTTCCGCAGGTTTGACCCAAGGTCTACTTAACCTTTGCAGATAGTATGGGTTGTTAAGTACACCATGTTTTGGAAAAATTTATGTTGGGCTTCGCCAAACTTTTCCCACATTGTCAATGTTTCTATGCCCAGGAAAACTCATATCCCGTGCTCCACCAATGACAGTGGTTGTGAGTGGGATACTTCCATGTAACTGCAGTATTTTACCAAAAAAACTATGAAACCTGCGGGGGCGCCATTCAGGTTTTTTGTTTTTACTAATATTTTCGTTTGTACCTGTGCGCTTGTACCTTTGGGCGGTGCAGGTCCAGGTCTGCTGCCCTTTAACACGTTTGCCCAACTCTTTGCTTTATTACTCATACTCATCTCACCTGGTATTGATTATCAAATTGTACTGTTTGAATCAAATCATATTGCTAAAAGTGATAGTAATCAGAAAGAAAAGTATGCAATAGTTTTTTTTGACTGATTTTAAATTAAAAATAATTGCTTTAATAATAAGGGACGAATGACTTGGAATTTCAATTCAAATATGAATTTTTCAATAGAACAGAGAATGGACTGAGACAATAAACAGAAGTATGTTAGAGAAAGCTATTGATTTATAGAAAAGAATTGAGGTAGAGAATAGAATTAAACAGAGAATGAACTTTAAAGTGGACCTAAAACTACAACCAATTAACTTGGCTGGCAGCAGACTGAGGGTGGGGAGCAGTTGGGATTGAGGGTGAGATGAGAATGGCTGATGAGGCGAGATTTTTTATTTTAACTTCAAAAGCCAACCTACTTCAAAATTGCTTTGGGGATGTGGCGCTCTTGGAGGGTGGTGTTGTAATCCTGGCAGGGCTATTTCTTGCCAGTGCTTTTGCACAGGATTTAAACAATACTAGTAGTTGGGAGAGTGTTATTACTTTTACTTGCTGTTATAGATTGTAACTAGTTTAACCACAGTTGAATTTAAGTATTGTAACTTTAGTAATAAGATCCTTGATTTTATAGTAATCTTATTAAGTTAAAAACCGGGGTAAAAAGAGAACCACAATAATAACGTCAACTCCTAGTATATAAGGTGCTTTAGGACTAAAAATGATAAGGGCGTTGGAAATTATAATAAGAAGATAGTGACTCAATTTATGAAAATGACAATATAGCTTTTTAGAACTCTCAAAAGGGGTTTCCCCTCAGCTTGACTAAGTTAAGGGATGGGGTGATGGCAGATTTTAGGAATCATGCGGTAATTTCTAATATAACTTATCCAAACACATGTATGAACAATGTTTTCGTCTTGGCTGATTACCTGATGTCAAAGGATGATTAGTAAATAGATAATTTCGCCCCCCCTGAACCCCATCAGGCTTATAAAAGGGGGTTGGCTTTGCTTAGGAACTTGAACCAAAGTTATAATTGAGCATGTGCGGACTTCTGTGTCATCATATCTATTCTGCTGGGGTTGCAGAGTGCTATTACTAGTTCAGAGATTTTTAGCTGAGTTTGAAGAGTAAAAGCATTACTCTGGTCAAACAAATTTACCTAATTACTAGACTGTAATGTATTATTAAATTCCAGCCTTATAACCAAAACTCTCTTTCAAACTAACTAGATTCCTAATTGTCTGATATTACCACCTTTAAGAATGTTGATGGGGAGAATATGAGTGTAAAATTGTCCATGAATTCTATTGATAGTGACTCCAGTTGCAAGAAACTTGATGGAATATTCATCACCCCTCTTATAAGTGACAGTGAAGGGGCCTTCCCAAATGGAGCCAAGCTTCTAACTTCTGGGAGTGATATAGTTGTGATAATATAGTATAAAATCTGCGCTTGAAAGGAAGGAAGAAGTGGCATGATCTCATTAGCTGCTTGGCCCTCTTCAATGACAGTTTTTGCTAAATTAGTTATAGCCTCAGATTGTAATTGGATGATGTTCTAGGAAACTTCATCATGGCTTGACTAGGACCATCAGTCCTAGCAGAGAAAACATCTTTGGCTAATAAAGAAGGCACCTCAGGTTCTTGACCATAAAACATATGGAAAGAAAACATTTTGATTCTCCAGTGGTTACTGATATGATAGGCCTGAGGGCACTTGGCAAGTATTGATCCCAGTGAAGAGGGTCTAAGTGGCTATTTTTCGTAATATAGAGACCAGGGTTCCATTTGCTCTTTCTGTGGTACCATTTGTAGATAGGTTATAGGGGGCTGAGAAGATTTTTGCGCTCCAATGGAGGTAGCAATGATTTTCACCACTCTGAAGGTAAAGTTTTTCCATTGTCACAGAGCAGAACCTGGGGCACCCATGGTGAGTGAAGATACACTAATGGAGGAAAGTGTAGTACCCTTGGCAGTTTGAGAAAGAAGAGCCACAGAATCAACCAATTTTGTAAAATGATCAATATTTACTAAGATATATTGATTTCCACCATTAGTTCAGGGTAAAGGGCCAACCAAATCTAGGCTTATCATGTGGAAATGCTATTGAGGAGTAGTAGGTTGGTATTGATACCTGATCTTGAAGCTGGATTGCTTTTTGCAGGTCATTCAGGCCTCCAGGACTTCAATTATGGTCTCTACGACTCACTATCAGTAGTATCATTCTTTAAACTCACTCATAGGTATTTCATACTCTAGTATGTCTTATGATAGAATGAGACTCCATAATTACAGGTACTCGCTCTAAAGGTCTAAGTTAGGGCAACTAGTTTTGCCTCTACTATTTTTGTATAACTTCCAACTCTCCACCTTGGTGTTGTGGGAGTGTTAAGCGAGCATCTTCTGTAATGATTTATCCTCATCAGCCCAAGCATCAGGGATCATTAAGGGGTCATGTAACCTCTCAGCTTCACTATTGTCTAAGTGAAGGACAGGCAGCCGAGTCAACCCATCAAAATTCATGTGGAAAGTTCCAGCTTGATGTTCAATTGTCATATTGTAATGCTTGAGCTTCAATGCTTAGCAAGCTACTTGTCCAGTAAGATCCTTCATATTCTGTAATCACTTCAGGATGGTGTGGTTGGTAACAACTCTGAATGAAGTCCCATATAAAAAAAGTTGGTAGTATTTTACAGTGAACAAGGCAGCAAGGCACTGCTTCTAAGTGACGCTGTAGTTGCATCAGTTTTCATGAGCATTTTAACGAAGTGGGAAATGAGATAATCGACAGCAGGCTCATCAATTTGAGCCAAGATAGCTCCAATGGCATAGTCAGAGGCATCCATGAACAACATAAAAGGCTTGCCATAGTCAGGGTGGCGGAGGATGGGCCTTTATTGCAATAGCTCCTAAAGGGTCTCAAATGCGGCTTTTTGTTCAACACCTCAATGAAAAGGAGTGTTTAAAGCCAAGAGGCGGATGAAGGGCTCACTAATCTGGGCGAATTTGGGGATGAATTAATGATAATACCCCATCATACCCAAAAATACCTGGAAGTCACAAAGGTTTTTGGCGCAGGCATTTTTATAGAGTTTCAACCTTGTTTTGGAGGGTTTTCCATCTTGAGAGATTGCATTCCCAAGGAAATTTAATTTACTCTATAAAATGTGCACTTAGAGGGCTTTACCTTGATGATGGCCCCACTTAGGCGCTGAAACACTGCCTCCAGGTGAGCAAGATGTTCGTTGAAGGTCTTTGAGAACACCATGATGTCATCTAGAGAAACAAAGATGCAACTTAACTTTAGATCTTGTATGATATGTTCCATGGCTCTCAGAAAAGTTTCAGGGGCGTTGTATAACCCTTGAGGTAGTCAGGTAGGCTGGAAGAGACCCTCAATGCAAATAAGAGCGCATTTTCCCTGATCTTGGGGAGAAATGTCCTTTTACCAATAACCGCTAGCCAGATCCATGGCGAAAAAGAAGTTAGAGCTGGATAGTAGGGCTAGGGCGCTTTCAATGTGGGGGATAAAATAAATATCCTTCTTGGTAAGGTTGTTCATTTTACTTTAGTCCAAAACTACCCAATGACCTCTGTTTTTCTTCTTTATCAGTAGAAGAGGGGATGACCAAGGGCTTTTGGACGGCACCAGCAACCCAGCGTCCAACAACTGTTTTACTCCATCTGCATCTGTAACTCCTCAACTTTTGATTTATGGTAGGGTTTAGATTGGATGGGACGAGCATCCCAAACATCATTGGTATGCATCCAACCCTTCATGTGGTTATAGTCAGCTTCAGAGCTGGAGAAGTTGTCATTATAGACTCCAGTAAGGTGTGGTCCTTATCAAGCTCAGTGGAGGTTAGCTTATCAGAAATATAAACAGTAGGAAGAGTGCATAAAGATTGGTCTACGGATAAGCCCATATCAGCTATAAAACCAATACAGTAAATGTGCTAAATATCCTCAATGTGAATCAGCAGGCCTCCTCCGATCACCTGAGGCTTCTTGACAACCATGTCCTTCATGGTGAGATTCCACAACAGTAAATTAATTGGTCACTGATAAGCTGGGTCTAGAACGACTGGCAAGGCTTTAGGCTCAAGGGGGCTACTTCCATCAATTCTGATTAGGCGCAAAAAACAGTTGTGGGGGATTTGAATGGTAATCTTTGTGCCAACTACCCGTTGTTCACCCGCCTTAATTACTACCTCTTCAGACGCATAGAAAAGGATACCATCTAGAACATCCAATGATGGAGTCAACATTTTTGTATTTCGCCATGCTGTTTTGTAGTGCAGGGATAAGGCAGAGGAAGGATATTCAACTTTGCAAGCGTATTCCTTTTTGTTAATCTCAGTGTTGGTCAGAATCAGAGGGACCTCATAGTTAAGCAGGGGGAGATAACCCTTCTTCAAGTTAATGATCCTTTCAAATCTGAGCATAAGCTGAATACCAATGAGTAGTCATAGGTATTGTTAGCCAAGTACACCATGGAGGCTGACAAGATGAGTTTCCTAAACCAGATGGGCAAGGAAGAGTATGCCCCAATAGCACATGTGTCGAAGGGACCAGCAGTACCAAACTCTTGGGTGTAGATGAGATCAGGGGCCAGCTTAATCCTTTTGATAAGTTTTGAGGACACAACATTAACTGGGGATCCATTGTTAAGGATAGCTGAGATCTGTACTCAGTTAATGACAACCTCCACTTTTGTTAAAGTTTCACCCAAGTTTGGGGAAAGAGCTAGGACCTCCTTCAGCCAGAGAGTGGATGCTAGTCTTTTTGCAGTCTCAGGGTACTTCTCCTGGATATACTGCAGGTTGTGCACACTATGGGTGGATTGGATGAGTGAGGCAATGAGCTGGTCGGCGTCACTAGCAGTGTCAATATTCTCCAGACCCCTCAGCACTTGATTTTAAGTTTAGAGATCCAACCTCTTGTGTTGAATCGGGAAAAGGTCCCTTTTAGGAAGAAGAAGGGACCTAATGCCACTGTGGAGCCCTTGACTCAACTGCGGGGACTTGGGTCATGTGGTTGATGAACGTTGGGTCACTGCATTGGCCCCAAAAGACCCCACCACAGTACCCCATTTGGCTGCTTCTTCTCTGGTTGAAAGGATAAAAGTGGTCTGTAAAGAGGTAATTCAGGACAGAAGTCATCAGCAGCACCTTCCCCACACTAGGCCCTCACCGCCATCTTTTATGTCCTTGGAAAAGAGGAAAATGGACCTCAAAACTTGGGAAATGGTTCCTGAGTCAGGAAACCCAGTCTGGAACATGGAATCCAAAATTCTGAGTCTGGGAAATCCAATATGAGTTGGAAATTCGCTTTTAGGAAAATTTTAAAAAATCTTAAAAATTCGTCAGAATCAACCCTGGTATAACCCAATTTGGCCGCCCCTTCAATACAAGTAAATCCGCTTATGTTTGGATCAGTGAGGGTCCCTCCCTGGCGGATCAAACAATTATGTTGCCAGAGCTTTTGCAACCTTTGTGTAATATGGATGACGGAGCCCCAAACCCAGGCTGAGTACCCATGAGTACGTCAGCTACCACTGATTAAGAAAAACGTACCCATGGTCCCCTTTTCCCGATTTCGCATATATAAGGCAACTGCCTCTGAAAGGAGCAATTGATGGTCCATTTTCATCTTTAAGTTTAATAAAACTATTCCACCCAAACCTACTCCACAAGCTCCATTTCTTTTTCAAAATACTTTCACTTAACCCAGAGAAGTATGCAGCGATCTGCGTCCTAGGGCCAATGGTCATTGAGTGGTACCTCAAGCCATCAATCCAATGACTCACCAAATGATGATAAGACTGAGAATTTGCCACAAGCCTATGACGCCAATTTGCCACTTTGGAAGAGTTTTTGATTCTTATAAACACTTCACAATGTCCTGTTTCCAATTTGGCACCCAGTGGACCAGCGCCAGGTCTGTCTCCCACTTCACAAAATAATTGGAGAATTTGAATTAATTTGCCTCACCAATCTGATGATGGTTCAGTGCAATTCGGGCAGAGTGAGGCCATCTCTGCTAATTGCTATTCTCCATTTGGAGGTGTGGACTCACCATCCATGCAACTGCAAGGCAGTGATCAGGCACCAGACCATCCAGGACATACTGCTGAGGGCCAATTCGGCTCAAATCAATTTATTAAATTGATCCACCATTATGGCGATGAACCTGAACCCTCTACTCAACCTGAAACCTCTCAATGGATGCAAGCCGAGGCCCAAGGCCAATCAATAGTCATATCAATTTAATTCAATTCACAAACCTGATCAGCATTTCAAAAATTTTGAAATTTTTATGATTTTCAAATTTTTATTATGATGAAACAGTCCAATATGGTTTGGAAAAAGAGCCCAAAAGTCACCAACTGCAAACCCAGGAGGATTGGTCATCCTACTTGCCTCTTCCACCCGTGGGGATGCCCCAGAAGGACCCACAGTTGCCCCAATTGCAACCATTTGGTTTGCTATGGGGACCTTTGGTATGTTAACTAACTTTTATTTCCATCACCAGAATAATAGGGGATCCCTCCTACAACTGTTAAAAATGCTACGCCCTTGGCATTCTGGACTTTCCATTGGGTTGTTACACACCCAGATTGGAAGCCCAGTCTTACTTTAATTAGAAGATTCCATGAAATAGATGAAGATAAGTTTGACGGGTTATCCTAGTTATATCCACTCTCTCAGGGTTCAGCCTGTTGGGTACCTCCACTTCACCTGGGGCTCCTAAAACGTAATGACCCACATCTTCAAAACCCCCTTCAGAGTCGTCATCAGAGGGGTTATCAATACATGTTAGGGATCCCATAGGGTGTTAGGTAGGTACAGGGCTTCCCTTATGATAGGATAGGTCCTGTGCTTGCTTCTCCACCTTATTAACTTTTGGGGGAGGCGTTGGAATTGTCACAGCTCAATTTCAATCTTCAAAGTAGGGAGTTTGTGCTGCCTCATGGCTATAGGTTTTGGATTAGAGTTGGCTGGATGAGATAGCGTCGTAGTGGTGGATGCTTTAACTACGCCAGCTTTGGGTTGATCATCATTCGTGAGCCTTGAGGAAACAGGTGGCTTAGAATTAGTGACCTGGTCCTTGGACCCATTGTTGGTGGAGGCGAATGTCACATGAGATAGGGGTTTAGGCTTTTGGACCACTTGGAGAGGCTTTTTGGATGACAAAAGATGATCTTGGAGACAAGGTGGGGGCAGGGAGCGCTGCCCCGTTGATGAGGATGCACTCTGACTTGCTAGCTTAGGAACTTTAGGTTTGCAGAGCAGAGGAAGATCAGGTTTGAGCCGCACTGCAGGTGCTGGCCTCAGGGTGGTAACCAGAATAGGGGTCAACATAGCCTCCTTTGATGAGGCTTCAGTTGAAAATTTTTCAATGGTCAGAACCTGAGGATTTGACCCAAGCCCAAAGAGGCTTCAGTGTTATAGTTATCTGAAACCTCCAGAAGAGGCTTCTTGATATCATGGATAGTCTGGAGGTGATTATTAATGGAGATAAGATTCCAGGTTATAGTATGGCGAGAAGCTAAGCCAGTTATAATGACCGCAAGAGCATCATCAAGAGGTAGCATTTTTGAGAGCACCAAGGGCAGAGCTTTATCATAAAATTGATCAACAAATGTGGCAAGCGATTCTCCCCTTTTCATGCTGAGGCACATAAAGCCTGTTTTTACCTTTGTAAACTCTGAATGGGGCCAAACTCTTCAATAAGCGCTTGTTTAACCTCCGCCCAGGTGCTGAGGTTGACCATGATAAGAACCATTATTTCTTGTGCTATATGGCTCAAGCAGGGAATAATGTAATTAACTTTTTTTGGTCAGTTATTCCTTCCATCATCAATACATAAACGAACAGAAAAGAGGTAGTGCTACCCTATTCTCAGGTAAAGTTGTCATTAAAGGGGGGTTTATGAAGAACACAGAAGGCCTCATGAGGGCCTTGAGCAGAGTGCTGCTTGAGCCTTTTGAGGCGAGACAAAGCACTTCTAAGCCGGAGTTTCAGAGTAGCTAGATGAAGGTTTATTTCAGCGTAGAAGTCATGAGGGTTACCTACCCCACCAACCTCCATTGTGTTTTCTGTTTTTTTTGTGGTGTACAGGCTCCCCTGTATTGAGCACCACTTGTCATGTTCCTGGAACAAAATAATGCTTGCCAGTGCTAATGTTACAGGATTCACAGTTTTAAAAAGCAGGAGTAGTGAAAATTGTAACTGCTGTTTAATATTTTTATTTAACTGAGGAAGCCGACCAGGGGACAGACATTACTGAACTAAAAATTAAACTAATATATAATGTAACTAATTGATTCAAACAAAATGCCCAAATGAGTGACTGAATGAATCACATCAAACAGAACAACCAACCAGGTGGGCAGCGGAGACTGCTTATCCCTCCATGGCAGAAGGGGAGGGGGGATTGGGGGGCTCATCTTCAGCAGCAGCTATCTCTTCCCAGAGTAGGGTGCGTATCAAGGCAGATAGCAAGGGCTTCAGGGCATCAGCGGTATGTGGTTCAATATCGCTGATGATTGGTCCTGTCAAGTAAATGCCAACCATATAAATGGCAGTAATATTTTTGACTAAAGCATTCTCAGCTTTAATGTGGGTGTCTGGTAATTTAACAAACGTTGCAATGTTGGTTCAGGTAATCTTAGCTTTTGGATTCCGTGCTACAGTTACCACGTTCTGGATAGCGTCAGTGACATTTTTTGTAGTTGTTTTATGTTAATCTTACATTTTGGAGTAAGATTTTTGGGGATAACAGGAAGTGGAATTCCTCCTGCGAGCACTACCACTGATTTAGCGGTGGCTCTATGGAGGGGACGGCAATCTGGTGTGGCAGCTTCTTCTACTTCAAGATGGTGGTCGCTTTGGAATGGTTCAGCATTTGGCTTTAGGGTATACAAATGAGGGGGGAATACTTCATCCCATTTTGCATTGCAGAACTGGTTGACTTGCAGCAATGGTTCTTCAATGATATTACCTGATTTATCAATTTAATCCAAAAACTCTCATGGGTTCTGGCAAAATTGAATTGGGGAATCGGCGTATGGTTGAAGATTGGTTGATTTGTTGGATGTTGCATGGGATCAGACTGGGGTCCAATTATGCGCTTGATTGGAATATTCATGCGTGGCACTTGGGCAAGGTGGAGGCTGATTGGTTGCTGCAGGTGCAGCTGCAGCAACAGGCTTTGGGGGAGGGGGATGTAGGATCGTATACCATGCTGAAATGGCATGGGGTGGGCAGCAGATTGGTGGCCGTTGGGCAAACTATCAGCGCAATCAGAA
>JAKSZP010011445.1:0-19689 GCA_022478985.1 Massospora cicadina | reverse complement strand
CCTTCTTATGAAAGTTCAGTTGGTAGCCTGCCTTTGGTTGATTGCCAGGTTAATCGCCAATTTCATAAGCAGTTCCCAGATGGCATTTGAGGAATTCTTCCATGATCAACTTGTTCCATCACCCCTTACTTTCCCCTTGGTTTACCCTCAAAATGGGAACTTCATGATTGGATTTACTGACTTGGTCTCAGGTTCTGTTCCTGACACTGAAACAGTAACCCTTTTGGTCCCAAGTCCTGACACCACCCTTGAGTCCAACTTAGTGTTCTCCAGCTTGCCTGTCTTTGCAATCTCTTTGATGTAAGCAGAAATGACCATATCTTTTATTAAACAGAATTCCACCTACTTTTTATTTTCAATGAAATTTAGTATCAGAGCAAACCAGGTGTCTTTTGAGGCCTTTGTTGACACTGTAGCAGTGGGTAACTTCATGATTCTGGAGTTGGCCTACCAGCTTGACCTTGACCTGGACTTAAGTCCTGCGGTGATGGCCGCCTCATCAGCCTCCCAGAAATTATACAAAGTATGGCGTCCAGTACCATTCTCAGCTCACCAGTTTAGTTTTTGCACTTGCTTCTCAGTGATGCCTAACCTCATGTTCCCAGTAATTTTGGGTGTGGGTTGCTCACGTCAGCAGCATGTAAGAATTCACCTTAAAATTTAATATGCTGTATTTTTCCAATGGTCAGACATAGGGCGAGTTTCCCTACTGGATACCCTTATTAAACTCAAGGAAGTGGATTGGTTACTTCACTTGTTCTACCGTGGGTCTTACACCAGATTCCCAAAGCGTTGATGAGATATCAAAGTTTTTTTAATTCCAAGAAGGCAGACCGTCTTCTCCCCATATGGAATTTGACTTGGGTTTTGGACAATGGTGCAGGTGGTGAACATAAACTGCCCACTGTACTCACATACAACGGAGGAGGCTGTCCTCAATGCATGTTTATATGACATGCTCAAGAAGGGTTGGTTGTTCCAAGGGACATCTCCTGTTGTCTCTCCCATCATCTTTGCCAAGAAGGCAGATGTTTCACTTTGCCCCTGCATGGATTATGGCCACCTAAATAAAATCACAGCTCACGAGCCCTACCCATTGCCTTTGATACAGACAACTGGTCAAGCAATTACTAAATTGTGCATGTTTTAAAAACTCAATCTAGTTAATGCCTTTAATCAGATTTTATTGACAGAAGGTCAGGAATGGCTTACTGCGATCCAAACAAAATGAGGCATGTTCCAATTTTGGGTAATGCCTTTCAGTCTGAAGAACGCACATACAACATTCCAGAGAATATTCAATAATTTGCTGGGTAATCTCCACTTCACCTGCATGGTTGCATATATTCATGATATCTTGGTACAATCCCCTACTCCCAAACAACATGTGAAGGACTTAGAGGTAATAGTGGCTGTCTTGCATAAGGAGGGCCTGTTTGTCAAGCATTTAAAATGCAAGTTTTACCGGGAGGAAGTCACCTTATTAGGCAATCATGTCTTAAAAGATGGGTACGCCATTCCACCCAGCAAGCTGGATGCCATCCACAAATGGCCAACTCCAAAGACCCAAAAGCAATTGAGAAGCTTCTTGGTCATTGTCATATTCCTTAAAAAATTTTCATCCTCTATATCCCTGTTAGCCACCTCACTTTATCTGCTCATAGGCAAGAACGTCCCCTTTCATTAGATTCCCAAGTGCCAGCAGGCATTTGATTCATTTAAGGAGGTGTTCTTGTCACCTCCCATCCTAAACATGTGAACCACTCTAAACCCTATGTCATAGCGTACAATGCATCTTCCGCGCAGTTGGGGCTGTCTTGCTCTTGGAGCACAATGGGTTGGAACACCCAGTCACTTACTTTTCCCGCAAGTTCTCTTCTATTAAGAAATTCTGGGCCATCTATTAAAAGGATCTGGCAGCCGTGTTGTGGGCCTTGACCCACTGGTGGTATCTCTTGCAGGGCGCTCAGCATGAGCTAACTGTGTGAATGAATCATCAAGCCCTCATTTATTTCCGCAAGCCCCAGAAGTTGGAACACTGGCAGGCCCAAACCTACCAGGATTTTTTCAGTTTTTAACTTTAAAACATGAGTTTGTGTAAGGAGCATTAAATGTTCTATCCAACTTTCTAAGCTTCAATCCCACACATTGCTCAGCGGACTCAGATGAGGCAGATCTTGTCACAGTCACATCCTAACCCAAATCTTGTCCAAAACCTCCCATGGTTTTAGCAGCAGACTTAGCTCCAGACGCGCCCCTGATTTTACAGGTCTTAGCAGCGCAAACAGCCCGCGTGGAAGGGGTGGACCTTATGGAGTGGTTGTCCCTCCTATCTTTAAAGCACTTCTTGTATTCTCTTGCTGAGGGACAATTACTTTTGGTCACGGGTTTGAGTCCCTCCTCTCCTCTGAGCTGAGGTGATTAAGGCTCATCACAAACCTCCCACAGTCAGACATCCAGGAAATAAGAAGCGTATTATCTTAGGCAAAAATACCTATAATTAGTCAGGTTTGTTGAAGGATATTCCAGAATGGATTGCAGACTGTGTAACTTGTGCGCAGGCCAAGTTGGACTGGTCTGGCGGGAATGATCTCTTACATCCCCACAGAAGGCAGCGGGTTTATGGACATTGGTGTCTATGGACTTTATTGTTAAGCTTCCCAGTTCCAATGGTTTACAGTGGTTATGGTGGTCGTAGGATGTTTCACTTAATATTCCCTGTTTATCCCATGCTCCTCTGCCATTACTTCTGAGGAAAATGCCCGTCTCTTCATGCGCCATGATTTCTCTAAGTTTGGCCTCCATCAAACGATTTTCAGCAACTGCAGGCCCCAGTTTATGGCGCAATTTTGGAATGAGCTTTTGGAAATCTTTGAGATCATGCCTTGTCGCTTGACTACATACCATCCATAGTCAGATAGACAGACCGAACAGGTCAATTAGATCCTGGAACAGTATTTGCAGTGCTATGCTGCAGCTGTTCAGGATACCTGGGCAGATGACCTCCCCCTTGCTCAGTTTGTGTATAACAATGGAACCAATGCATCCACAGGGTTTTCCCCATATGAGGCTACCTTAGGGTACAGCCCCTCATTCTTGGCCAGCCCATGCTTCCGCCCAGAGGTACCAGTTGCCGCTGAACATGTCCAGCACATTTGGGCCACGAAGTCCTTGGTTTGAGAGCACTCAATAAAGGACATAAGTGACTAAAAACGGTTTGCAGATTGGAAGAGGCTCCCATCTCATAAAACAAAGGTGGGTTCATACATCATGCTTGACATGCGCCACTTGTGGATGAAGGTCCCCTTGAACAAGTTTGCAAGTAGGTGATCTGGTCCCCACCTGGTGGAAGAGGACCTGATAAATGGCGCCTTCCATTTAAAATTGCCACCCCACTGTAAGCAACACCCAGTCTTCCATGTGTCCCAGTTGTCTCCATTTGAGGGGGAAATCCCCTCGGGCCCAGAACCCATTGTGATTGAGGATGCAGAGGAAGTTCAAGTTGAGGCCATCCTGGCTTCCCACAAATCTCATTGATCAGTCCAATATATTGTCACGTGGAAAGGCTATCTGGCCTATGAGAACAGCTGGGTCAGCGCTCAGGATTGTGCCAACTGTTTAAAGCTCAATGAGGCTTTCCATACCGCCCACTCAGATGCACCCTGTCCTCACCTAAAGATTGCTACTCTAATGGCAATCAAATTACCCAAAACCCATAAGAATATGGACCTCAATAAATTCTTTGGTGGTGGCGCTCCCCCTTGGCAAAAGGGAAGGGTAATATAAGCCCGTGAGATCTTCCCCTCTGCTTGGACTGGGTGGCATTCCAGTTACCTACAAAAAAGGGTCCAAGAAGAGAAGCTGTCCCTTTCATCTCACAGGGCGATGTCACCCATGTGGTAGATGAGTGATGGGTAACAGCTCTCCTTTTAATGATCCCACCACCTATCCCCTCATTAACTTCAGCCAAATTAGTACAGCAAATTGAGGGAATTTGTGCCAAGATATCTGAAAATTGGAATCCCATGGGGCAAAGGGCCCACATGAAGTCAATGGCAATGAGCCTTTGACATCAAGGCCCAAGAACCCCAAACCTTGACAAAAAAGCCTTATGGGAGCATATTTTTATATAATGAAGTGTCAAGTGTTGAATTGTCAGAAACACTCGCCAATAGCATTAAGACATAGGAAATTCAGCTCACAGTTTGAAACTCACCCTAGACACATTAAAATCTTCATCCAATATACCCACTTGGATAAATGGATGCTGGAGAGATTGGGTGTGGTTGGTTTGGGCGCCCAGAACCCATTCCCAACCTCTTAGACCTTCCTTACGTGGGGTGGACTTGGGAGGTTCCCGCTGCCCATCAGGTGAGACGCCATCATTCCAGTTGCTAAAACTGAAGAAAAATGGCAATTTGGGCATCTGTGGATAAACTAACAGTGACTCAGCCCACTGCCAATAATTTTAAAGTTGGTTCTAATTAAATCCTTTTCTTCAACCCTCTCTCACTTGAAGTTCGCTGGATTAAGTCAAATCTTGAGGACCCTGATCTCCGTTTTCCTAAGCTATTCCTCAAATTATTCGCCTATTTAAACAGTTGTAACACACTGAGAAAATTGATGGTCGATTATCCATTTAAAAAATATAAATAAAAATCTTCCATTGCTTAAATTTATTTATTTAAGTTTGAATTTAACTTGCCAAACCCCATGACAATTGCAATGAGGCTCTGTAGCCTGCATATTAACTGGGTTGCCCTGGTCCTATTATTAGTTTTGACCCCACCATAGTCACTTGGGCCTATCATTTTAAGACCCTCCCATATAAGTCCAGGTCTCACAACTCTTTAGACATGGACCCATTGGTTCTGGTGCTGTAACAGCTTGGCTCTTCGCCAGGTTGTTTTTCTTATTGCAGCTCATTGGCACCCTGCTGTTATCTATCACCTAGCTTACTTTAACTTAATTTGATTAGTAATGACCCTGACATTCTGGCTCTTTTTTTTGGGTGATTTTGTATCCTGACTGGCAGGCCAGTCTAAACTTTATCTGCCAACTCTCCTATACTCAAACCTCTTGAACTTTTTGGAGCCTTTGAGCCTTTGGGTCACATGGGCCTTCAGTGATAGTGTCACTTCAGCGCTGAAGCTGATCAAGTAATGTTTTTACATGACTAATTAGTGCATCAAGATGTATCCTAAAGTTTGAGTTTGAGAGGAAAAATCCAATGTATCATTGTGGATGTGCTCATGTGCCTCAGTGACCACACCCTGTAGTCACAGAGTAAAGTGGGTATCCATATATCTAATGATCCCATAGTCCAATAGGAAAATTTGAATTTGAGCGTCATTGATTATGCAACAGTTGTCCATGATAGCTTCCCAATTGTTATGACATAAGCAGAGGCAGTTTTGTAAAAATTGAGCAAGCTAGAGTTAAATCCTGTTTATTAATATCAGCTGGAATAGTATTTTTGATGATATAACCCCTAACAATTGGAGGAGATGATGGAGTGTTGGATGTACTAAATGTCATAGGTAGGGTTCTTCTTTACCAAACAACTCATTGCTAGCTAAGGCAGCTGTGACATATAGTCTCAAGATGTAGGAGGAGACAGCAGTTGTTTACAAATGACTAGACTGGGTCTCTGCGGAATAGACACCATCTAGAAAATGCTGGATGGTGTCTAAGTAGTCATTTGAAGAATGAACTGACTGGATTCAGCATTGGAAAGTTGAACTCAAAGGTAGCCCAGAATTCTAGGCTCTTAGGGGGAATCAGTTGTACCTTAAACTGTGAAGTACTAACTCATCAAGTAATGTCCCTGCATCATTGGAGGGAGGGAATCCATTATTAACGGTTTCTTTATGTTTTGTGATCAAAAAGTTCATTGAATACAGCTTAAGGCCTCCTTTACTGAGTACCAAGTTTCGAGTTTTCACCAATAAAAGCCAAATATCAAAATTTGCGGGTTCATGGAGCTGTAGGATTGAAGTTGTGAATTGTCTTCAGGATGGCTTGGCTGATTGCTAAGGTTGGAGAGAGACAATGGCGTAACACTTTTTATTTTTCAGGGTCCAGTTTATATGCACTATACTGGGTTTTAATACTGATTAAAGCAACTATGCAAAGAGGTAAAATTAAATTTAATTTGCTTGGGAAAATTTAGAATTATCTATATTTGTTAAAGCTTTTAATAAACATAGGCTGTATTGGTGTCTTTTGGCGGATAGAATCTTAAGTCTTCTTCATTTAAGATCTTCACTTCTTATCCAGTATGTGAGTCGAGCTTCAGCCACTTCCATCAATTGACTTTTAAAAATTTCTGTCTTTCCATTGTGTGTGGGGCGTCCAGATGACGGCCTCTGGTGTCAAGACAGAGTCTCATCTGGTGACAATTCCCAAATCTCCTACTTTTTTCCTTGCCTGTTTAAGGCAGATCTCGTTTAATGACAATTCATTTAATTCTGGAAGGCTAAATCCTGGAGTAAGATGGTCAAATTGTTTTTGGCCAAATCATGGGATAATTTGGTCCATTCTTTAGTATAAACACCAACATGCACTAATGCCCGCCAGTTTCATAGTACATATAATGAGGTAGACAAAAATGATCTTGATGTTCTTCATAAGGTTTTGATAAGATACATCCATTAAATATCTGCTATTATTAATTGTAAAGATGGATTTTGAACCTTGAAGGTGGCATAAGTTACCAAACTTCCTAATTGTGGAGGTAAGGTGTGGAACATAGGAGACTTATTGGAAGAAGAGTAAGCATGGTCAAGATATATATTGATGGAAAAAATTATTTTACTCACCATATTCCCATCATGGTCAGTGACTTTAGGTTCTTTAAATAAAGCAGTAATTCTGTTTTAAAGCATAGTAGGTTTGTAAGATGAGAAAATTCATTTTTTCATATTGACAGCCCCTTTATAACTCATTGGCACATCAGTGCCAGAATTACTTGGCGTTATGGTTTTGGGATATTCCCTAGTTTGTGTGAAGCTTTGACTTTATGTCTTCAAATTTTTTCTATTAATTTCAAAATTATAATATTACTTTAAAATTGATGCTTCATTATGCTTAAGGCATAAATCATTTTTATATTAGATCCAAAAGCACTGAGTGATTTCTGTTGATAATACCAAATTTGCTACCAAAAAAGTTTGGATAGATTGCCTTCTCAGCTCTCCACTGACTACTATGATTGTTTAACACTTCAAGCCATTTTATTATATTATAGTAACAAACAATGGTGAGACCTTATTTTAAGGATCGCCTTAGCCCAGTTGCTAAACAACACTATTGGTTATGTGTCCTTGTCTACTGGCTTCCTAACATCAAAAACGGAATCATATTCAAGTCTACTTCCATCTCTTAATCTGATATTTTCTTCTCTACTCTTTTTTTCTTGATTTTCCATGTTAATTTAAAAAGTACCACTCATTTTCTAGATAAATAATTTTCCACAAATCTTATTTCTATTTCTAGTTGGAAGTTCTATTGGTAACTCAGAACCTTAATTTAGGTTACATTCTAATATACCAAGCTAAAACAGACCATACTGTCAAATAATATTTGGCTTAGTGATGAATTACTCCTTTAAGGAGAGCTAAAATGCTAGATCTTTGCCTTATTAACAATATCTAAAATGATTATTGCTATAACTACCAAGACTAACAACCCTCGTAGGATTTAAAGGATTGGGCATCAATCTTATTCCCTATAATTCAAGAATTGGTGCTTTCTGCCAGGTGCTTCCAAAGCTAACGAACTTAATATACCTTTGTGAAGTTAAATTACTCCAGAAATACCCAGATTATGAGTGCATAAGGGGTATAGTCCAATGGTTAAATTTACCAATCCTTGATAAGATCAAACAAGCCCAATTGTAAAATGGCTATTAGATTAAGTGGCCTACAAACTTAGATACTTAAAAGCTTGATAAAGCTTTCTTAAATTAAGACAAAACTATCAATTGGATAATTGCTTATCAAAGTGTTGAGAAGATATTTATAATAATTAAAAGCCAATCTATTTTAGAGCCATTAATTAAAAACGTGATCTAAAGGCTAACCTTTATCTCATAATCCTTGTGCTATCATTCACTGTAAGGAGCAGAAGAAAAACTCTGGTCTGTAAAATAACCTACCTACTATACTATGATGACCAAGTAGATAGAAAATGGCTTTTATGAGATTCCTGCTGTACCAACGATAAAATTAAAATTTCTGAACTGAACACATTCACACTATTTTAATTCCCCAAACCAAGGCTCCTTGCTGTTTTGAAAAATGTAATTATCACAGTCAAATCGAATACATCTGCACCTATTTAATTTCCCCTGATTAAAATTTTTATTGCTCTGATGATAAAGTTTAGAACATTCAATCCTGAATCCTACGCGCACCTTTTGCTTCCCTGTACTGAGACTCCTCACTTTTCAATGACAGAATGAAAACATTAAAGCTATTGCCTTTGTTCTTACCTATTTCATGATTAAGGTTTATTGCATCTCCAAAGTCAGATTTAGATCAGCCAAATGAAAAGCCTCTGCATCCATTTAACATTCCTATATAACTTAAAATTACCTCTTTATCACATATTTTATACTAACATTCATGTATTATTACTATTGATAAGGAGTCAAAGCCTAGCAACCCATCTACATTGGCTTGAGATGGGTTTAAAATGTTAATATTTGACTATTAACCTAATTATATGACCACAATAATCCCCTAAGACAATTTGGACAAAATATCAGAAAAGATATATCATATCATTAAACCCAGGCTTAATTAATGGTTGACCATGACCTAACAAATGTTTGGCCTCCATCAGTAATAGACTTAATAAAGGCCTAAAAATCTAAGCTTTTAAACAATTTTGAGAACTCAATTAATAAGTAAAATCTACAGATTGAGCTTAAACCCAAACCGCTTCATTAAGGCCTGGAAAAATTCAAACATAAAACAGACTAAGTCATCTGATCTAAACCTTAAGTCCAAAAATATTATTGGACTAATTAGTTGTTATAACTTACGTTTTATTTCATAATCAAGTCATCCAAGATAAACCTCAAAAGCCCAACTAAATCAAATGATAGCCTTAAAACCTACATATCCTATATTAACCTTATTTCTCACATGGTACTGACAGCAAGTGCTATTCCCACTGAGCTACCCATCTGCCAAAAACGCTTACTTCCATTAACGACTCTAGATCAAATTTATAAGGTATTTAAAAGTATTAATGACTGCATCTACTAGAGCCTGGAATTTTTGTGCAGGTTACCTTGAAATCTTGACAAAGATCACATATGGACTAAGTTCACCACTGATCCCCTGATGCCATTTTCCGCTACTTTTACAATTACTTTTGATCAATTAAAGCACTGAAGTACTTTCTCTTTGCTACTTTACAGTTAATTTATCCATGGAACTGGAGCCTCCTGACCAACGTTTATATTTGTTAGTCCCTATGATAAAATTTATACACGAGGAAAGTTTCATGTTTCATGGTTAAAAATAATTACGTTATTGACACCACCCAAATCATTTGCAACTTTAAGAATTATACTACCAGAGCAGAAGAAAGAACTGATACAAATAATAAAATGCTAATCTGAGGACCTCTCACTTAATAAAATAAATCCTGTGCATATAATTGAGAAAATTCCGCTGAAAGATCCTCAATTTTTGCCAGTATCTTACGGTATATTGACAATTTGGAAGCTCACTAGGCTTATCTAAATTAATATGACTCTTCTGGTCAATCTTAGCTACATTTCCCTTTTAATATGGTAACTTTTACTGAGCCAGGTAAAGGTAAATGAGGAAGATTTCTGACTTAGCAACTTGTTGAAAGTCTTCAATAAAAGACTCTGATAAAAATCAAATAAAAGAGAATTAAGAAAGTATATCATTGGACCATCTAGTACTAAAAAAAGAAAGTATATCATTATTAAGAGATAATACTATATGATAATTTCATTAGACCAGGCGCCAGTATTTATACTTCTAGATCATCTTCTGACTACATTTCAAGCATGAAATTCTCACAAGTATTATTTCCACCACAGTTTGGACTTGAGCTAATACATCCATGATCTATTGCTAGGACTATTAGTGGCATAATAATTTCAGATTTAAGAAGGTTTCAGGGACAAAAATTACAACATGAATGTGCAAAATTGTCCCTAAGGTCAGCCCAATTTGAGTTTTGCCATACCTGTGGAGATATATGACTTCTGAGAAAATGGGCATCGATTTGAAGTAAATGATGTACCCAAATTCTGATGTCAGCAAGCCTCTCAATAGCATTAAGTACTCCCATTTGGGCGATCCATGTGCAAGTGATTTCATGCCAATTACATAGATTGAGATACAAAATTTTCCATAGGGTGGAGAATAGATTGCAATAATTTGAGGCGAAATCTTATTACAGTCATTGGTACATTGTATTTTTAGAGCTATTTTAGAAATTCAATCCCAGGGCTTTTCTTATATAAATAGTTAATATTATGCTAATTAATCAGGATCAATCACCAAGTTGCCATGAGTATAATTGGCCTAGATTGATGTGAGGATATTTGGCCCAAGTCATTATAAGAGTAATTGGCCTAATTTGATTGTTAGGGTAAGTGGGCTGAGTTATCAAAAGGTAATTATCCTGAGTTGATGGTTATTTAGTGTTTATTTTTGAGTCAACCACCAGAATCTGACATTTTTTCCCACTTGACTCAAACATAAGCCCCAAAATCCCTAATTTATCTGTATTTTTGTCGTCATTCTTTGGTTTCCAGCCTGAATTGCTGATAGATATATAGGGCCAAATGCCTAGCCTAAACGTCAATCCTGATTGCCTATAGATTTGGAGTCAGATCCCCTCCCCTCCTCAAGAATGAACAATACTATTTTTATGCTATATTTCTTTTATCTCTTTTTTATTTATTAATTTATTAATTTAATTTCTCCTTTCTCCTTTTTCTTTATTTTATTTTGTTTTCAATATTATTATTATATATGTTTTTAATTGACCAACTTATTAAACCTTTATTAAAAATATTATGTGGACATAGTTGTATATATGGCCAGTTTTTATCCTTAATGGTATATATGAATTGAGTGTCTTCTCAATTATCTAGAATGGAACAACCCAGTTTAATCTAACTTTTCAAATCAGCTGATACATGTGTGTTGCAAAATAAAATTTTATCGCCTACTTTGATTTAAGCCATTTCTGTAGTAGTTTTCCAAAACTTTTTCAATTCAGGCCTTTTTCATGGCAAACTGTTGTCAAAGGCTTGGGCTTTCAATTTGATTAAGGTATTTACAAGTATCTTGACATATTGAGGATAGTTAACACAGTATGATCTTCTAGGGCTAAGTATAGTAGCGATGGTAGGGACAGATGTCTTCCATTTAATAACTGAAAAGGAGACATCCTGGTAGCTGAATAGTAGGAGATGTTGTAATCAAATACTGCTAAACTCAAGTAATTACTCAATTCAGATGGTTTGCTGAAGTTAATTCCTGATGATGTTAACTAACGTCTTGTTGCTCACTCAACCATACCATTGGTTTTGAGATGATAGGGAGCATAAAGCATGCCTTGTACTCCTATCAACTGGTTGAGCTTGGCGAGGACATGGGCGGTGATTTTGTTCCATTATCTGTAAGGATAATCTGGGGACATCCATGCTTGTGGAGGATGTTTAAGGACAAACTTGGCTGCAGTTACTGCTCCTAATTCATGAATAGACTTAGCTGCAATTCGTTTTAGTCAAGTGGTTGATAGCCATGGTAATGTACTTTGACTTTGAATTTCTAGTTGTTAGAGGGCTGACAATGTCAATAGATACAGTATGCCAGGAAAACTTGAGACAAACAAGCTGATAAGATGCTCTTTTTTAAACCGGTTTTTCACATTAACACTCCACACAGCATTCTAGCTTTTTCTTAAATGTCAAAATGCATTAAATCAGTTAGTAGAATTGCTACAGATGCTCCTTCATCTTCTTGAGTTCACCATGTCCTATGGACTTATGGGAAGCAAAAATGATGTCTGTTCAAACTGAAGGTCTTGGAAATATATACTTTTTCCCTTGATGATCTTGTAAAAGGTCCTGTTTTTGATAGTTGTATCTTTTAATAAGTCCAATAATAATTTCTGGATATAATTAGGCACATCTTGGTACTACACAATATCCATCTTACTAAACATCTCATCAGCAGCCAGACTAAGTGCTGAAATAGTAGGCAGACGGGAAAGGCAATTATCACTTTGAAGATTTACCACATCTCAATGCTCAATTATGTAGTCATAAGCTTGAAGCTATAATGCCCAGCGGGATAATTGGCCCTCAAGCTCTCTTAAGTTAATCAGCCACCTTAGGAATGTATGATTGGTAACAACTCTAAAGTGAGTGCCATGTAAATAGACCCAAAATTGCTTGCAAGCATATATGACATCCAAGCTCCCGTTCTGTCACCATATAATTTCTCTTGTGAACATTTAAAGTTCAATTAGCAACGGCAACTGGATGTTCATCGCCGTCCTCCTCAATCTGAGATAATTTGGAACCAACTGCTGTTAGATATGTGTCAGTTTGGATAATAAATTTGCTATTAAAATATGGATATCAAAGAACTGGGGCTACTAATAGTGTTAATCAGAGCAGATTTAATAATTTTTGACAAGCCATATTCCATCCAATTGGGACATTGTCAAGATTTCAATATTACTGGGCGATAAGCTAGTGTTCCCGTGAATTGAAAATTGGATGCAAAGTGAGCTCCAAGGGCGAGTAACAGGTTAGAGTAATGCGAGGGAAATCAATCAAATCAATTAGGGCTCAGTAATTGAGGAAATCATGTTGAGGCCTTGAGGGTCAAACAAATTCTGCATTGATAGCAAATCAAGAATAACTAAGAAAAATGTGTCAAATCTGTTGAGGAATACTGAGGGTTAAAGGTTGAGTGAGAGAGAGAAGGAGAGGAGGTTTTTGAGTTGAAGAAAAGAAGAAGTGAGTAGGAAGAAGTAGGGAACGTATGCAGAGAGGGTCTGCAATTAGATTATAATAAAAATAAATATTAGCGACATTGGGGTGATTGCTTAATATTTTTGTATAAGGTTATTACATTTAATTGAGGTTAAACGATCTCCATATCATTTGGCTGTTGCTTAGTGGGCTAAACCCTGTGCAATTCATTCAGCGGAAATAGGCCATATCCGCCAAAAATTTAACAGACATTATCCTTGAGTAGATAGAAGAGCGGGTTTCCAAGTTGTGCAAAATTGGCAATAAATTGGTGATAGTAACCAATCATGCCTAGGAATACTTGAATATCACGCTTGCATTTAAGCTGTTTCATTTTTGGTAATGTCATCTAACTTAAAGGGTTGTGACCAAAGACCTACTTTGTTAATTAAAAAGATAAGATATTCCTGTGATCCTTAAAGAACTGTCACTTTTGGGCTTGATTTTAAGTTTTCAGCTGCTAGCCTTCTGAAAACCTCCTCTTAGTGTTCCAGGTGGTCATCAAAAGTGCAGCTGAAAAATTGATATTGTCAAGGTACACTAGTACGCATGACAACTTTAAATCTCCCAGGATTGTGTCCATGGCTCTCTGTAAGGTAGCAGGGGCATTTCAGAGCCATTGAGGCATTCTTGTTGGATTAAATAGGCCCTCATGGATTATAATTGCACATTTTTCGCGCTCTTCTCTAGGCATATCTATTTGCCAGTACCCACTGATAAGGTCCGTTGCTAAGAAGAATCTCACACCCTCTAGACTGTACAAGACATTGTCAATCCGTGGCAGAGGTTATAAGTCTTTCTTTATGATGTTGTTTAATTTCTGGTACTCAATGTCAACTTTATTGCTTCCATCCTTCTTCTTCACTATTAAAATCAGTGTAACCTAAGGACTTTTTAAAGGCACTAATATAACGCAATTGAAGGGTTCTTTAATATCATTTGAAACAGCTTCTTTGGATGATTTCAAGCCTTTAATAGGGCATAACTGAATTGGTATATGATTTTCAGTGCCAATAATGTGGATAATACCTTTAAAACAACCCATATTGAAATCACCTTGTGCAAAAATTTCCCAATATTTATAAAATTACTCCAGATCTTGGCCCTTCTTAAAGTTGATCAAGTTGCTTAAATCAGACAATGAGAAAATATTATTAGTGCTGATTAGGTCCTTGTCAGTAAGCCCTAATATGAAAAAAGTTCCAAAATCGTGAAATAAGGTAATATCTCTAGTAGGGAACAGATACAGGAAAGCGATTGTCTAATGTCACTTGATGGCAATGGGTAATTTTGTAGGTTTAAACAATATGTTTTTCTCCATGGCCAGGGATGATGATACTAGGTGCAATGTTTGGATTGAGTTGCAATTTCATCCATGGTTGATATACTTCACCATAAAGCCTTCTAAGATATAATTATTATTCCAGTAAGGACAATTAATTTATCTCCTGATGATATACTAATGTGCTGAATTGATTAAAGAGGGATGCCTTTTGACTCATTAATCTGTGTGGGCAGTGTTTTTATCTTTAATCATGCTTTGACATACTCAACTGGGACTACTCCGTCTTTGTAGGCCAGATTTATGGATAGTGTTGGGATTCTCCCTTTAGTGGGGAATCCCTGACTAGGGGCCATGACCTGCCTATAGGTGGATGCCGGATTGGGATTCCCATTAAAATGGGGTAAGCCCAATCTGAAGTATTGGGGATTGACCCAAATAATTAAAGTATATTTAAATCTATATTTGATACCAGCAACTAAAATGCCAAGGATGTCAAAACATCAATCAGGCTGCAGGAATTACCATCCGATGCTGACCCAATCAATTCACCCCTTTTAGGATCACCAGCGACTAATGCTGAGGATAATTCCACTCCCCATTGTATTATTTAGATATTTTTATTTATTCATCATTGGAAATCAATGCTGACATTTCCTACTCCAGAATATTCCCATTCCTGATCCATTGAGATTCTGTAAATACCTTGACAATCATTTAAATAAAGTACCGCTTTTCACAAACTTTTTCCCCTTTTAGCTTACCAAAGGCTTTTAAAACCTATTAACTCTCTTGGGGCATTGGGGCCCTGATCAATTGCGGGCAAGGGTTGGAGTTTCTCCTCCATGACCTGACAGATAAGCTGGGCTTCTTTTTATAAACTGCTTCACCCTTTATTGTATTAAAGTGGGATAGCTTAAGAGAATGGTGAGAGTATCATCTTTGTGATTTGACACAACTCAATATCTACTCAGAAAAGTAGTCCTAATTAGGATATCATAATTTTTATTTGGCAGTATTATGGCAGGTGCTGTCACTACAATAGATTCAAGTCTTAGAGGTAGGGTACTGTATGCATCCACCAATTTGGTTGTATACGCTCCAACTGTGCCATATTCCTGACAGTGGGCAAAACCACGCGCAATTTCAATTTTGAAAACCAATTTTATGCTAACTATATTGATAGGGGCTCCACTATTGACAATGGACTGAACTTGGACCTTGTTTATTGCTATGTCCACATATGTATTAAAAGTAGTTTTAAGAGGTATCTATTGTATGAATACTGTTATTGCTGCCCAATTCCAGATGTAATATCAGACTTGAGCAGATATGTGGGAAGTTATCCGCCAAGGGCTTCATTGGAAAGACTAATTTTACGTTAAGTAAAGGTAGGTTGGTTGAACTTCCAGGGTGGAGGTCCAACCCCTGGTCAATAATCTTCTTAAAAGGGTTCACCACCTCTGCTTGGGCTTCTATGGCAATTTAAATGTTTAGTTGCTTTTTCTTTAGCCTGAGTAGTGACCATAAGGACATCATTAGCCATGTTATGGTGGAGGTTACTTAGACAACATCATCAGCCCTAAAGAGCTTGTCAGGGTCAGGTGGAATGGTTTGGTGAACATCATTGGAGTTAAACATTCCATCTCTACTTTACCTGCTTTTTCCCGCCGCATAGTCACTATTTTTTTCTAGAGCAGTGTTGAACCCAGGCTTTTTGTCTAACTGTCTGTAGCATTGGCTAACAAACTGCCCCTTTTGGCCACAGTTGTATCATGTAATCAGAACTAACTGCTGTTTTGATCGATTTTTTGTTTTTAGTTCATGCTTTTTCCCCTGGTTGGACATAGTATTACTTTTGTGCCCAAAATTCTGAATTTTTCTGGATTTGGGTGGCTAAGAGCATCAAAACTGCGGCACAGCTTTTCAAGTAATTAATAGGATCTGGTTTTTAAATTCTTTATTGAATGCTGTACCATGACATGGTGTAAATCATGATAAGGCATGACAATGTGCTCCATTGCAATCTTAACATCAAACTCATTCATTGCATTACACCTGATCAAATTTTGTGCATCATGGTAAAATCTGTCAGCAGAGTCCTTAATAGTCTCTTTCAACTTGGATTTCTTATTAAAAACTCAGTATTTTTGGACCGTTAATTTTTCAGACCTTTCAATTTGTTTTATCAACAAATTTTTTGCATCCATATAGGACCAATTGTTACCCAAATAGAGCATAATGAGGTCGCATATGTGGGCATTGAGTAGTTTGATTAATGCTTATCCTTTAGCATGGTCTGATGCTCTCCGCATTACTTTTTAGTAAGCTAGAAAAATAGTGGTCATTCCCATCCATATAAACTTTTGCAAGTTTAGAGGTTTGAAGTCATCTTGACCTGTTTCAGGAATTCGTATCACTTCTTCTAGTAATTGAACGCCTTAGCGAATCATCAGTCAAAATAGCCCTCTTTCCTGTCAGGAAGTATCTGGAGTCAGGATGGATGCCAGAACTTTAAGCTTAGGATGCATTTAGAAATATCAGTTTCTGCATTGGCCTTGATTCCTGATGACCTAATTCCATAATATTACTCCAAACTGCTAGATTCTAATACTTCAAATTGACCCTTATTTGGTTTTCCAAGTCGTTTTTTGGCCAAATAGGAAGATCCTTTTTTAATTTCTTCATAGTTAAGGCTAGGTGAGCAATGGCAACTTTATTTTTTAAGGGATTTAACTTCTTTTCTAAGTTTTTCATGTTTCTTTTCAAATAAACCTTGATTGGAAGTTATGCAACTAAACTTTTTGGCCATACTTTCTACTTGAGGTTTGCAGTTGATAATTGCATTCTGAGTTCCCAATTTTCCTGAGTAATCTCAGCATTTCTTGCATGCAAACTTGACACAGCAGTCCAAATTTTTGCTAATCCTCTTTGATCTAAGCATCCACCTAGTCCCTATTTGAGACTTCTGGTAATGCCGCAAGATCTTTGGTGTTCTCGTTTAAAATACCCAACTCAGTCTAAACATACTCCTCAAAGTGGTCATGCTTTGAATTTAAGTCCAAATGCTCTCTTCAGCCCAAAGTAGCCTGTGTGGTGAATTGTTTTAACTGAGACAATAGGAAATCAGAATGTGTTTTCAGCTTTTGACAGCAGGTAGTAATGGTTTGTACCCATTTGTGTGATAGCCCATTGTTAGCAAGAACTTCCGCAGCTATCTTTAAGACTCCTACGTTTAGTAGCTCCTCAAGGGTGTTTAATCTTTGAAAAGCTTCGTTGGCAAATCCTGTATTATCCGTGATTGCTTTTTGGATTTTAGTATAACTGGATTTATTTTATCCAGTAGAGCATTTTGGGAAGAATATTTTTCACCTTTTACATGGTAGATTTCCGTGAGTTACAGATTTTGTCTAGCAAGGATTCTCTATTATGCTTGATTGATAGTTGGACAAAGTTAACCAGAAATTTATTAAAAGATTATCTGTCTGTGAGGCGCCTGGCGAAAGGCTGCCATGGTTGCATCACAATACTTCTTATATATCTCCATCTTGAGCGCCTGATCCTTAAGGTAGTAGAACAGGAAAAAGGAGCGGCGCTTTATAAAGTACTAACCCTAAAATCTGATATAGAATTTCCAGCATAGCTTTTATGCTTGCAGATGTAAGATCAATCGGGCTTGTTGTATCTACATGAGATCCCCCCACTTTGATAATATCCAAGGAGTAAGAGGAACCCGCATCAGAGCCTTGACAGCCAGTATTAGATAATCAGAGATTTCCTTTTCACTAGTTTTTTCTCATTGTCACTTTCTCTTCTGGATGAATCTGCTAGTAAATGGTTGTGTGGGTCTTTTTAGTAAGTTTTAAAAAATTTTAAGTGAGCACCAGTTGTTAAGTATGAGGATCGCTTGCTTATTAAAATCAATCTTGCGCATATAATTGGGAAGAACTTTGGCTGAAAGATCCTCTATTTTTGCATGTGCCTTACAGTATATTGAACATTCAGAGGCTCAATAGGCTTATCTAAATTAAATCAACTCTTCTGGTTAACCTTGAGCTAAATTTTCCTTTAATCTGGAGCTTCTACTGATGCAGGCAAAGGTACAAGCTGAAGATTTCTGTCTTAGCATTTTGCTGACACTCTTCAAAAATTAAGACTCTGATAAAACCAGATAAAATAGAATTAAGAAAAGATATTTTCCCAAGCGATATTATTATAATGATAATTTCATTAAGCCAGGCTCTGGTATTTATACCTCTAGGGCATCTCCAGGCAACACTTAGAGCATGAAATTCCTGCAGATATTATTTTCACCTCAGTTTGGCCCTTGATTTTGATGCAACCATGACTATTGCTATCACTATTGGTGGTAATGTACTAAAAAGATTAAGAAGTTTTCAGGGACAAAAATTTGTAACATAAATGTGCAAATTTGTCCTTAAGGTCAGCCCAATTTAAGTTTTGTTATACCGCTGGAGAAATATGACTTCTGAGAAAATGGGCATCAATTTGAAGTATATGGCATACCCCTAATTGGGAAGTTACTAGGCCGCTCAATAGCATTAGATACTCCCATTCAGGTGGCCCACGTGCAAGTGATATCATGTTAATTACACAGATTGACATACAAAATGTCATAGGGTGGAAAACTGATTGCAATAATTTGGGGAGCAATCTTATTATTGTCAATGGTCCATTGTATTTTTTTAGAATTATTTTTAGAGATTAATCCCATGGCGGTTCTTATAGATATATAGTTAATATTATGCCCAAATAATCAGGATCAATCGCCAAGTTGTCATTAGTAAGTTTGGCCTAGATTGAGGTGAGATTATCTGGCTCAAGTCATTATAAGAGTTATTGGCCTAAGTTGATTGTTAGGGTAATTGGGCTGAGTTATTAAGGGTAATCATTCCTGAATTGATGGTTGTTGAGGGTTTATTCTTTTTGTCAGCCACCAGAATCTGACATAAAGATTAAGCTGACTGGCATTTAAAATTTTCTTGTTCTTAGAATCACCGCCTTTTCAAACTTTCAACCTGGTCAAGGTGAACAAAGTCAGAAATGTAGTCAAAAAATAAATATGCCATACTAAAACTGCATTAGACTGTGATATTGAGACAAACTTCATGCCCTTTGGGCCAGCATTTATCCCAGTTGTCTTGGGTTACCAAATTTGATCAAAAATATGGTAATTTGGGCCCTACCAAGGCTAACTAACCCCAGCGAAATCATTGTTACCACCTGTTGGGAAACTTGCCCATATTCCCAGCAGCTAGATTACCAGGGATAATTAGGGGGTAATTACCTAATATGAAGTGAATTGGATATCAGTTGACCCTGATTTCAGGGTAACTAT
>JAKSZP010011444.1:0-19737 GCA_022478985.1 Massospora cicadina | reverse complement strand
AATAGTCCAGTCGCCAGAGATTTTGACTTGATAAAAAATTGGGGCAAAGCAATATTTGGTGCACGTGTTAAATAAACGTTAATAATTAATATAAAAAAATCTTTGCATGTTTACCTTTCTAGGGTTTTCTGAAAATGGTCTGGAAAAATCGTAAAGACAGATTTTCTTAAAGCACTCCGTAAATATGTACAGTTGGAAGAAATAAAAAGGTGTATATTGAAGAGCAAACAATTTCCTTCAGAAAGTCTCCTTACATATTTTTACGTTAATGGAACTGTTTTCCTGAAAATTGGTAATGATGAGCGCTGCGTTTTAAAAAGAGCGTTTGCCCCCGATCTTGCGTAATTCGCTAAATTAGCCAGGCGCGTCTATTCAAAAATATCATAACTTTCTTTAATCTAAGCGTAGCCAGTTAAATAAAGGCTAGTTTTGAAGGGGAACAGTATAGCTTTCAAAATTTGTTGATTTTTACATAAATATTTTATTTGAACATAAAGAATATAGTGTATAAATATTTACTGTAGATACAAAAAGAAGTGAAACCACAAAATTACAAGTACTATACAATAAAATTTAAAAAAATAGTTCTTTACTAATTTACCTTTAAAAGAGATAAACTTTTTATTTTATAATAATGAAAACTACTTTTGAAGTTGTTATTTAAAAAAAAAAAACCTTTTCAAAAGTGAGTATTTCGACGTATTTTAAATTTACTCTAAAATTCAGAGTTTATCTGCCTTTATTAATCTTAAAAATAGAGATATCGAAATACAAAAAATTGTATTTGAAAGCTGCAAGTGTTCTGCATCAAAAACTACACTCATGAAAATTAAAATCATTTTCAAAATTAAAAAAAATAAATAAAAATTGTGTATACTAAAAAAAGGTGCCTCCTTTGCGTTACATACATGTATCTTTTAAGTGGGTTTATTTGAGTACTTGAAATTAACGTTACAGCTACTACAATGCTAAATCTATCTATTCATGTTATTTCTCTTACCTGATTATACCTATACTCTAAAAACAAGACCCTAGAAAACAGGTAAAATTTTTAAACGGCGCGGCGTTCTATTCCCCTCGAGTGTGCAACTGTAAATGTAGCTGCGCGCGCAACACCCATTGTTGTGGTGTGCCATACAAACATCTGCTATACAAGAACGGAGCAGTAACGCAGTTGATATTTCTTCAAAGGTTATAATCAAAACATTACAAATATTTTTGTTTTTATCATATAAAACAGGTAAAAAAATTGCAGTTTAAAGTTTTTATTTACACTTTTTATACATGCTAATATTTATTTATTTGTGAACACGTGTAGTGGAGTCAAAATAAAAATCAAATGTGAATTGTTTTGGGAGTCATTTTTTGTGTGCTAAATTGGTTAATGGGATCAAGTTGAGCTAATAGTTAAGTTTTGTGTAAAAACAACCCGTTTATTTTTTTATTAACAATTTAAGTTGCAAAATAGCGTTTTTATAAATATCTTTGGACCTAACAAGCCGATTTTAATGTGAATTTTTTCAGTATTCTATAATAAATTAATAACATTTTTAGCCTTAATACGGAAGTCGATATTATTATTATTGTTAATGTGCTATCAATAAATAAAGTGGCGATGGCGTTTATAAACAAATTGCTGTTGTTTTAACACAAATTATTGAAAGTTGATAAAACTTGAGGGAAAGGTAACCTTTGTGGAGTACTATAAACCCCACAAATTTCATATTGAAATGTTGAATATAACCTCAAAAAAATCGCAATTCACAAAAAAAATTTGAGTGCTCATAAAGTATGGCAAGATTGTGGCACAAAGGTGTACGATGGCTTAAATTAAAGCTTATTAAAAATACTTTCGGTGGTTAATTAACAAAATTTTTTGGCCTTTCTGACACCATTTTTTGACCATTTAAAAAAATTAAACGTAAAGAACTGCATTTTTTCTAAAAAAAAATTATTTGTACTGATCATTTTTTACATACATTAAAAGTTTATAAAAGGCACATATTTAAAAAACAAATTTGGTAAAAACGGTGGATTTAAAATTGAAAATAAAAAATTTTCAAAAGAGATATTTTGACTTCACTAGTGGTGAAGTTTTAAAGAATACTTTTACTGAACATAAGTGCTACATAAGGTTTTTTGATTTTTAGGTATTAAATATGGACCAGTGTGATACTGAAATATGTTTTATTTGTAATGCTGATCTTTGTATTGAAGATACAGAAAAAGTGACTCGAGGACTACCGAATTTAATAAGAGTTAGCTCTGAGAGAAACGATGGAAAATATGAAATGTTAAAAAAAGTTGATTCAATTTTAGTACAAAATGTCGAGAAAAATATACGTTAAAAAGGAATGATGTTTTGTGTTATAAGGATTTAGGCACTTTGTCGAAAAAAAGTAAATATAGCCCAGTCAAGAGTAAAGTCAGAAAGAGTAAAGAATTGTTTGATTTCAAAAACTTTGTATAATTTGTGGATTAGATGCCGATAAAAGTAATACGAGATTAAGTATTAATCAACGCAAAAATATTTCCATAATTCAAAGTCCTACTTTTAAAGAAAAATTATCAGAAATGATTGCAGAACATAATGACGAATTAGGAAAAGCAATTCTACGACGAATTTCTTGTGATGATTTGGTAGCTGTACAAGCGAGATATCACCGCAGTTGTCACAAAAAAGTTTTAAACAGTTACACTCGTGACACAAGTGATGCTAAAGGTCGACCCAAGGATGTAAAAATCTCACGTCAAATGGAATTGATTTTTGATTATTTAAGTGACAGTGATGATACCCAGTTTACGCTCACAGAATTAATTGCATTATTAGGTAAATATATTGCTTAATTATAAATTATAATTATACTATTTTTAAATTAAATTTTCATGTTTATTTTATTTAATATCTAATTTTCTTAAACAGGACATGATGCTTGTCATCCAAATACCATTATTGCTAAATTAAAAGAAAATTATGGCGATTGTATAAGAATTATATCCAGAAAAGGTGGCTCAACCCTCATATGTCTTGTAGATCGTGAATACAATGTCATGCGTCAAGCATGGATAGCCTCAAAAAAAGATGAAAATGAAGAAAAAAGAAAAATCTTAAAATCTGCAGCAGCAATTATTCGAAACGATGTTAATCTGAAGAAAAGTAATACAGAATTTTATCCTCCAAGTGATAATATATTCCAAAATATTAATGAGAATATCCCAGAATCCCTTCAGTTTCTGATAGAAGAAATAATTTTAAAAAATAAAAAAGGTGATATTAGTTCATATGAAACAAAATGCACAGCAATTACTCATTCAATTATGAGTTGCATAAGACCTAGAACCTTTCTATCACCATTGCAAGTTGGTCTGTCTGTAATGTTGCATAGGAAATTTGCTTCAAAACGAATTATAGATATATTGTCGCATCTGGGAGTGTGTTCATCATACAAAGAAGCAGCACTTTATGAGAATAGTGTATTGCTTAGTCCACGTTCTCCATTTAGATCTGGTTGTTTTGCACAATTGGCATTTGACAATTCAGATATTAATATCAATACTATAGACGGGAAAAATACTTTTCATAGTATGGGAGGTATTATGATTGTAAGTCCAAGAGATTGTTATTATAACAAAGTTCCCTTAAAACGATTGACTGTTAAGCCTACTGCAAAAGAAATCAGCAAAATTGACAAAATACCATTCCAAATTTTTGAAAATATTAATACACATGCACTCCAAAACATTGTTTTTTGAAAAAGTAGATAATCCGAGTTTTAATAATATAGATTTTTCTAATGCTGACTTGCTTTGGATTTATGGAGTGACCAAACCAGGCATTACTGGCTGGAATGCCTTTATGTCCAAGCTTTTGGAAAATATGACTTATACATTATCTAGAATTGTTTGCTTGCCTTTTGTACACTCTCCTCCAACTGACAAAAATACAATATACACCGTTTTAAAATACGCTGTAAAACTAGTGAAAAACTTAAATCTATTTAATTGTTTTGTTACTTTCGATCAACCTTTGTATCAGAAAGCGTTTGAAATGGTCCAATCCTCACCTGATGATGATATACATAATGTAATTGTTCGACTTGGAGGATTTCATCTGCTTATGTCTTTTCTTGGTTCAATCGGTTATGTGATGGCAGGAAGCGGTTTAAAAGAAGCATTAAGCTGTTGCTATGCGCCAGGAACTGTAGATAAGATGTTAGATGGCCATGCTTATGCTAGAGCAGTACGAGGCCACACATTAATTTGGATAGTTTTGTGTAAAAAGATTATTGAGGAAATGAATCTTTCAGAAGTTGAATATTCAAATATGAAATCTTTACTACAAGAATTTTTAGATGACAATCTTACTTACAAAGAAGTACAAGATCATAATTTTTTAAACATCTTAAATGGTAAATTTCTAGAAAAAAATGATTGAAATTGAGGAACGCGGTAAAACTGCAAAATTATGGATACAATACATACGAATGATCTCTATTGCAAAAGCATTTGCGCGCTCTGAAAAAATGGGTTTACTAAAAATTCAATTACAAGTTATTCAGCAAATGTTGCCATATTTTTATGCAACTGGACATTTTAATTATACGAAATCAGCCTTATTATATGTACAATATATGAATCAATTTATAAAAGAATCTGAAAAACTTTTCACCTCAATGCAAAACCAAGATGTAATTCCAGAAACTACCGCTTTAAAAATTAAAGAACTTCAAAATTTTATAAATAACGGATTTTGTACTGTAAGACGAACTGAGAAATTCTGGTCAGGAACTCATACTGATATGACAATCGAACAGGACTTAATGAGAGTCATGAAAGTTGATGGTGGTATGATTGGACGGGGAGTAACTACCAGTACTGCAAATAAATGGATTTTAGCGATGCCATATACACATGATATCTGCGAAGAAGTAGAAAAATTTTGTGGTATAAAATTTTCTACTTCCGATCAGCATGTAGATGCTAGAGATTCTCGAATAAAACGAGATACTGAAGATATTCTCAAAATAAAATCCTGGTTTGATTGTCACGAGCCATTTCCTTATCAAGATTCAATAATGTCTATATCTACTGGAGTTACTGGCGGTAATAATATTAACTGTCATAATGCTTTTGAGGTTGGAAAAGCAGGATTAGAAGAAATTGCTGGTACAAACTTCCATAAAGTTTCGTTTAAACGAAAAAATAGAGTACTGTCATTAAAAAGTGTTAATAGTAGTCTGAAAATTCAAGAGGAAATTGTCCCTATAGATCCAATGTTTATATTTCAACGCATTTGTGTAGCAAGAAAAAGTGACGACGAATTAAAAGATTACATGCGTTATGAACTTGCACCGTACCCAACATCTATGTTTTACGAAGGTGTATTTCGGAAAACAGATAAGTCTAAACTATATGATATGTTTGAAGTAGACCGCACTGAGATTAACCTTGAAGATTGCATTTACGTCATTGATGGTGGTATGTTACTGCATAGAGTAGTATGGTCAAAAAATGACAAGTTCAAATGTATTTTTCAAAGATACGTAAATTATGTCAAGAGACACTTTTTTTGATGATCTAAAAGCTATGGAGCGTTATGTCAAAATTCCTCTCCAGTATTTTGATGGTGTATGACCCAAAACAATTCTAACAGCATTTGGAAGAAGAAAACAAAGCTATGGAGATGCAGACTTATTAATTGTGAAAACAGCCTTAGAATTACCAATATTGTTGCAGAATTATTTTGGTGCCATCTTTAGATATGAGTTTATTCTTCTGATAACAGAAGCATAAATTTTACAAAGAAGGAGATGCATGCTCTAACCGGCTGTGACACAACATCATGCTTTTATGACCATCGGTTTTTAATTCGATTGAAAAAAAATCAATAAACTTCTTTTAAACTGGAAAATCAAAACTATATATAAAAATGGTCTCGTATATGTATAATGCAAATTCATGTGTTGATAAATACAGACATACAAGTTTTACTAAAGGAAGAAAAAAACAAAACCTGAAAGTTAGAAAGTCTGCCACCTACTTCTGATGCTGCCAAACAAGCTGACGATGATGCAATACCACTTATTAATTGTGACACAACAGATCTTTTTGTAATTGCTTAGGATCGTGTATTATATGATAAATTATATGCACTTTCCAATTGTCATTGTTACTTACATTGAAATTCCTTTAATTTGATACCCCACGTGCGGTATTTTCATATTTTCCATTTTTGACATCACCCCTCCTCCAATTCCACCAATTTATTGAGCCCCGGAGACCAAAATTTTTAATAGTGCGTATATGCATGTCACATACGGTATTTCATATTTTCCATTTTTGACACCCCTCCATTACAACCCATTTATTGAGCCCCAGGGCCCAAACATATTCAATAGTACGTATATGCATGTAAAATTGTTACTTGCATTGAAATTCCCTTTAATTTGATACCCCACAGTATTTTCATATTTCATATTTTTCATTTTTGACATCCCCCCGGGCCCAAAACACCTATCTTATGTTGGTTCTCCCGTTGCGTAAAAAATTTGTGCCAAGTTTGGTGGAAATCGGTCCAGTGGTTTTTCATATTTTCCATTTTTGACCTCCCCCAAAACCACCCATTTATTAAGCCCCAGGGCCCAAGAATTTTCAATAGTGCTTATATGCATGAAAAATTGTTACTTGCATTGAAATCCCCTTTAATTTGATACCCTACATGCGGTATTTTCATATTTTCCATTTTTGACATCCCCCAGGGCCCAAAACACCTATCTTATGTTGGTTCTCCCGTTGCATAAAATATTTGTGCTAAGTTTTGTTGAAATCGGTCCAGTGGTTTAGTAGGAGGTGTGGAATATAAATACACACAATGACTTTTATGTATATTAAGATACACATATTTAATAATATTATTCAACAGAGGAAGATTTGTTAAAATCGACCATTCCGTCTATCGATTTAATACTCCTAACGATGAAATAATAACAAAATCGTTATTTTGATTTTATTACTATTAAAATTTGAACTATTTTAAACAAAAAGAATGAAGACTTTATCATGATCCAATGGTTTATTTAGTAGTAAGGAAAGAAATTCACGGAATGTAAACGTTTTTATCGATTTTACCGCGCGCTGCCCTTAAATAAGGGTTTTTTTTTAAAAAAGCCTGACCTTATAAACATGCAAAGATGATTTTAAACCGATATTTAGACCTTTTTCAATAACTATACCAAATATCACTTTGCCTCAATTTTTTAAGAAATTTTACCGTTATTTTTACTCAAGAAGCACAAACTTACAATTATAATTAAACAAAAAATAGCTAAAAAGGAATACGCTACAAACATTCCTTTAAGGTAAGACAATTAACTTACCAAAGAATTATCAAAAATGATATTGAATACAGAACAAAATAAACAAAAATAAAATCAAGCTCAAATTACTGAGATAAATACCTGAAATTATACTGAATCAAAAGTATTCTAAGAAAAAAAAATAAAATTATAACTGGTACAAGAGAGAGAGAGAGATTATGTATAAAACCAATATACAGATATGGCTAAAGCAGAATCCTGCTAAATGACTAAGAAAAAAAAAAAAATGTCTAAGACAATTAAAATGATCACAACGAGCATTGAAAACAAAATAATGAAAAGTGAGATATAATGAAATTAACATATGAATAAATATAAAAACAATCAAGTGTATGAGTAGATGATAGTGTAGTTAACGTATAGCGAAGGAAGATGTAACGATACAATTAAGCCAAATCCCGTACCAGTGATAAAAAAGATAATTCTTGATATAAAAATACTTCATATAAAATAAAATGTTTAAAAAATGATTAAAATGTAAATACTTTGACACGACGTACAACGATATTACCCAACCCAAGTGATTGAGCCAACAACATAAACATAAAGAAGGGAACCACGTAACATACTTAAGAAAAAATATGATAGACAAAACAATGATGAACACAGAACTAAAGAAGAATCAGAGGAAGAGAACAGATCCCTACAATTAAACAGAATTTAAACCAGAAGAAGAAGAGGAGAACCGAACCAAGATGAAGACTATTGAAGATGAAGAAGAGGAAGAATGAAGAGGAGACAGGTTAAACCCAAGGGGAAACTAACACACATATAAAAAGGGAAAGATAGTATACTTAAGGATAGAATACGGTCAATAAACCTTGAATAATTATGTATTAATGAAACCAATATTATTGTTATAATTAAATTAACCTATGTACCCATTTTAAAGACAATACAATTGTAAAGTAATGTAATATAGAAAAAGTACACTAACACAGTCAGAAAGGTTAGATTTAACAAAAAACAACTAATATGCTAGAAAGAAATAGTGAGAAATGATAGGAGAAAGTATAGGGATTACCCATTAAATAACACTCAATACAAAACAGTGAACCAAAGTGAAGTGCTTTAGTGAAGTGTAAGTACCCTAAAAATAGTGAAAGTGTATGTGAAACATTAAAAATATAATGATATAAGTAAGAAAACACTTTATAAAACATTGATGAACAATCAATGATTGGAGTGACATTGTACACATTAATATAACTAGAAATAATTAGAAATAGTATTCCAAATTAATATAAAGGAAGCATGTAATGTTATTCAGGGAGAAAGCCCAGACAAAAGTAACTTGTGTTAACATGGTATGGTAGAATAGAATTAAAGTTTTGTTGTTAAAATTAAGACTACAAAGAATAAAACACCCCATGTTGAAAGGGGAATTAACTTTCATAATTTTATGAGAAGTGACAATGTTTATCACTCTAGATTGTAACAAAAGAAAGAAATCAATATTAGAACTAATAATAACTAGTGACTTGTAAACATTCAAATGTAAATTGTATCAATTTCACAAGAAATCTTACTAATCTAAGACCAGTAAATGGCCAGTAATTATATGTCAATTATTTTAAAACAGAAATGTTATTGTAATAGTTTAATTTAAGAAAGATATGTTATTTATTAAATGTCAAATAATTAGACTATAGTTAATGTATAACAGAATATGACCTTATGAGGTATCATTGTAAACTTTGAAAGGAAAGAAAGATAATAGTGATGTCATTTATTACCCCAAAGGAATTATAAAGGAATAAAACCATTAGGAAAATACTTAATAAATTTGAATAAAAATTCAAATATTTTAACAATGTCTTTAAAGGAGTAATTAACCAATCACAGAATTACGGTTACTATGACAACGAGACGTTGAGGGCTTATTTTCCGTTAAATTATATAGACTCTGAAAAAACGACGCGTGGGTAAGCGGCACGCAAAATTGGAATGATTGAAATTTTAATTTAAATAGTTACAAAAAGTTTAAAAAGTGAACCAAGATGACCAAAGACGAATAGATGTCGATCTACAAAGAATTAACGATGTCCAGGAACCAAATTAAATAAATTAATTAGAAAAAAACCCAAGACCAGATTGAAAAAGATGTTAGAAGTTTAAAACCAGCCCAAATTTGAAGAATATCCAATAACCCGATGACTACACTTCAACGTGATATGAACTGATAAGTATCGAATAAATTCCTTAATCCCAAAAACCCAAATTACTTAAAATATTTTTCAAATGATAAAATTTCTCACTATTTAACAAGTATTATTTTCTTTCAAAGGTAAATGCATAATTTACTTACTTAAAAAACATTTTATTAATCAAAATATAACCTTATTTGAGAGCACAATTTTTGTAACAGAAATACGACACTACCGAACAAATTGTAAAAACACATTATAATTTCTAAGTACGTATAAGGTATGGTAGTGTACTTTTTTAATGTAACCAACGTTTATGTCTTATTTCATGATCCAAAGAACTCCAGATTTTAAACATAGTAATTTATTGTATGTAACTGAAGCCATCTCGGCAAACGAAAAGTGTTTTAAAATCAATTTTGCCAACTCTGAGATATTTTGTGTTTCAAGCTCTAAGCCGGAGCCGAATGTTATAAAATTATTTATAATTCATTTGTCATATTTATTGATGACCAAATTTGTATTAAAAACACAGTACCGAGTATTACTATCTTGTTATTTCATAGGATTTTGTAGAATATATGTGTGTTAGCGAAGTTTTATTCAACAGCCAACTAGCGCTCATCACGAGTGGACGAGTCGGCAACCTGTATAGCAGCGGGAACCATTCGAACGATCACAGCTGTCCATGCTAATCACACGTATCATCTTAGAAATTAAACTATTTTAATTGTTTTAATAGAAACAATTTGGCGCCACCCGGGATTCGCAATCCCTATGAATTAACAGGTAGGTTGTACTGGTAACATTGACAACGCTACGGACTCCAGTAGTGACGTCGATTTATGTAACGACCGGTGTGAGGCAAACACACTACATTCACACTAATACACAAAATAAACAAGTGTGATACATTTTAACAGGTACGACCACATTTTATTGTTACATATTGACGAACCCAACGAGGGGCTTTAAGAATAAAGGAAGTAGCACCCAATATGAATAGTTACATATTGGCGACCAGCAACGTGGGGCTAGGAAGAAAACTAGCGGCGGTCATGAATAGACACGGTATGGTTACGAGAAAGGGAAGGAAACATTGAAATGGAAAGTTGAGGAAGTAGAAATGGAGGAAACGACTGGAGAATTGTCAGAAGAAAACCCACAGGAGGACCAACCATGAAGACTTGAAGAGAAGTCAGAGGCATTGGAAAAGAAGAGCGAAGAGCTGAAGAAACAGATCAAGAAGGATCTGGAGATAGTAAATAAAAAGATGGAAAATAATCATGATATTCTCCAACGGAAAATAGAGGAAGAAAGTGAGAAAACCAAGGAGGAATGGAAGCAACAACTGGTCGAATGTCGAGAAGAGATCAGACAAACGGTAACGGAGACCAACGAAGCCTTGTTACAAGTCAGAGAAGAAATGAATAATAAAATCATCGATGTCGAGGAGGAAAATAAATTGAGAGCGACGGAATTCTACCAAGTCCTTACTGAAGGATGCCAGAAGAAGAAACAGGAGGTGGTCAAGGAACTGGAGGAGAGGCACCAAGAGATACAACTGGATGTAAACAATCGGGTGGAGAAAGTGTACACCGTCATAGATAAAATAGACGGACTGACCCGAGAAAACAGAGAAAAATCCAGGGAATCAGTATGCGAGAGAAACAGATGCAGGAAGAATTAGATGCATTAAGAGAAAAACCATATAATCACACACAGTTCATAACCAGTGAAAACGAGAAATGATTAATTTTCGTAGCTACAGGAGAAACCCGATAGAATTCCTCAAACGGGTAGAAGAGCTGATAGAGAAGAACAGAGAAACCAGATGGTCCAGTGTGAGAAGTATGATCGATGAGATGTTCCGTGACACCCATGACAATTGGTGGACGGCCACAAGACCTGAGATAAATGATACTCAAGAGTTCAAGAAACAGTTCAGGGAGAAGTATTGGTCCGAATCAACACAGAATGTGGTCCGCAATGACATCAGTAACGGAAGGTACGAGACACAAGGAGGACACACGTTAACATCTACTTTCTGGGAAAAGTATGTTTAGCCAGAAATTTGGAACCCAAGATACCCGAGGAGTCGTTGGTAATACAACTGGGTTATCATTACGAAGAAGCCATCCAGAAGGCCAGAAGACAAGGCCAAATTAAAACAATTCAAGGAATGGTTAGTCTATTGGAGGACCTGGAGAATGATAACCAGTATCGAAAAAACAGGATCACAAACCAAAGATACAACAAGTGGAATGAACATAACAATACAACTAATTTCCATGGACCATACAATCATCCACAAAACAATAACAGGAATAACTGGGGCCGAAATAATAATGATAATAATGCAGAACAAACATTCAATAGAAATACCCAGCAACACCCTCCAAATAATCAGCCTGGTAACAGAGGTCAACAGAACCATCACCCAGGAAATCAAAACAATAATAGAAACAGCCCAAATAATAATAACCGACCAAATGATAATTACCGAGGAGCTGGACCTGAACAACGCACCAACGGTCACCCCAATGACCATAATTACTACGGCAACCGGTATCATCCCAATTACCAGTACAACCGGGGACCCGGGGGTAATCAGAATAGAAATGACGACAGACGTCGGGTAAACTTCATCCGTGGACAAAGGCAGAATAACCAAAGAAGATATAGCCCGAACTGGCGTCCTAACTGTTATTATCAAGTATCAAATAACAATAATAATCCCACCAGCAGAGAGTAGGAATGATGAACCACCTCGCAATGAAGATAACCAGAGCCCAAGGGAAGAAAATGCACAAAACATACGACAGGTGAACAGTATGGTGGGAGTGAGATCCGGAACGATAACCATGAGAAGGGACGCTCCATCCGGAAGTAATCAGGCCATGAAGAAGAAAACTATGACTGGATACCCTTCAGCAATGACCCAGCAGAAAATTTCCGCATAGCATATAACAAAATCCAGAATAAGTGTGTCTATCAAGCACTTGAAGGAGTAGAGGTGCATAATAACAAAGAGTCGAACAAGAGAAGGAAATAATAAAGGAAAGAAAAGGAGAAGTCAACTTACAAAATATAAATAACAAGGACCAGTGTATAGTAATATGAATAGAACAATTATGTATATCATAATAGTCCGTATATCATCACAAAAGACAATGGTAATAATACTTACCAAATCAGTAATATCAATACAAGGAAAATCAAGGGAGTTTACAACCAAACTTCAATAAAAAAGTTTTACGAAGAAGAATAAAACCATTGTGAAATGAAACATATTTCAAAATTCCAAAAGAGATTGTAAGAGCAGCTTACTCAAATATTTAGATGATATATGCGGAACAATAAAAAGAATTAATATAAGTTTCATAATAATGAAAAAAAAAAAAAAGGAAACAGTTACACAAATTCCTTTCAATTTAAATCAATTTACAATATAACAAAAGATTGATATATGAAGTATGAAGTAAAAAGTGAGATAATCAGGAATAAGTTACACACATTCCTATATAATAAAAATGTAAGAAGCACAAACTTACAATTATAATTAAAACAAAAAATAGCTAAAAAGGAATACGCTACAAACATTCCTTTAAGGTAAGACCATTAACTTACCAAAGAATTATCAAAAATGATGTTGAATACAGAATAAAATAAACAAAAATAAAATCAAGCTCAAATTACTGAGATAAATACTTGAAATTATACTGAATCAAAAGTATTATAAGAAAAAAAAAAAAAATTTTACCTGGTACAAGGAGAGAGAGAAATTGTATATAAAACAAATATACAAATATGGCTAAAGCAGAATCCTGCAATGACTAAAAAAAAAAAAAAAAATGTCTAAGACAATTAAAATGATCACAACGAGCATTGAAAACAAAATAATGAAAAGTGAGATATGATGAAATTAACATATGAATAAAGATAAAAACAATATAGTATATGAGTAGATGATAGTGTATAGTTAAGGTATAGCGGAAGGAAGAATGAGTAGTAATGATAAAGTGATCTAAAAACAAACCACAAGGTGGACAATCCCAAAGTATATTATTATTATTATTATTATTATTATTAAGTCACAAGTTGACAAAGATTTAAGATTGACTGTTGAAAAGTCCAGCAATCTAAATGAACTGAGTAGAGAAGATGTGCCTCTAGTCTCAGAAAAATGAGTAGTAATGGGAGAAACCAGCTACTATATAAAGTTAGGGAAAAAATTTGTGTATGAGGGAAAATGCACCAATGGAAATAAATAAAAACAGATCCAAATAAAATGGAGTGAATTAAGTAAGAAGAGAAATGAAGAATGGAGAAACAAACAAGGAAGAGAAGGAAAAAAGTTATCTATAACTGATAATTTCATAAAAAACTATGCTAGTATTTTATTAAAATGATCAATTTTAGAGGAGAGGCATTATGTAACGATACAATTAAGCCAAATCCCGTACCAGTGATAAAAAAGATAATTCTTGATATAAAAATACTTCATATAAAATAAAATGTTTAAAAAATGATTAAAATGTAAATACTTTGACACGACGTACAACGATATTACCCAACCCAAGTGATTGAGCCAACAACATAAACATAAAGAAGGGAACCACGTAACATACTTAAGAAAAATATGATTGACCAAACAAAACAATGATGAACACAGAACTAAAGAAGAATCAAAGGAAGAGAACAAATCCCTACAATTAAAAACAAATTTAAAACAGAAGAACCAAGAAGAGGAGAACCAAACCAAGATGAAGAATGAAGATGAAGACTAAGAAGATGAAGAAGAGAAGAATGAAGAGGAGGAGACAGATAAACCCAAGGGGAAACTAACACACATATAAAAGGGAAAGATAGTATATGTTAATAGAATACGGTCAATAAACCTTAAATAATTATATATTAATGAAACAAATGTTATTATTATTATTAATTAACATATGTACCCATTTTAAAGACAATACAATTGTAAAGCAAAGTAGTATAGAAAAAGTACACTAACCCAGTCAGAAAGGTTAGATTTAACAAAACACAACTAACCTAATATTGTTAATAGTAAATATAATACTAGAAACAAAATAGTGAGAAATGGTAGGAGAAAGTATAGGGATTACCCATTAAATAACACTAATTACAAAACAGTGAACCAAAGTGAAGTGTTTTAGTGAAGTGTAAATGCCCTAAAAAATAGTGAAAGTGAATGTGAAACATTCAAAATAGAATGATAAGTAAATAGACACTCTATAAAACATTGATAAACAACCAATGATTGGAGTGAGAATTATAATTAGTTATATATCTAGAAGTAATTAAAAATAGTATTTAAAATTAATATAAGGAAGCATGTGATATTATTCAGGGAGAAAGAAAGCCAGACAAATAACTTGTGTTAACATGGCATGATAGAATAGAATTAAAGTTTGTTATTAAAATTAAGATTTATAAAGAATACAACACCCCATGTTGAAAGGGGAATTAACCTTCATAATATTAGAGAAGTGACAATGTTTATCACCCTAGTTTATAAGACAAGAAAGAAATCAATGTTAGTACTAAGAATAACTTATGACTTATAAAGAATAGTTGATTCAATGTTAAAGAAGGAATATGGCTGAAAAGGGAACTACAGTCCATAAACCTAATTATTATATTTTAAATGAAAAGTAATGAAAATGTATGTTGAATAGTAATTAAAACACAAACAAATAAGTGAAGCCCATCAGGCTGAATTCAGAATGTAATTTAAAAAGGAAATACACTAAAAACAATCATGGCTGTTTGTAACTATGAAAACAGTTAACTGCCAAAGACATTCAAATGCAAATTGTATCAATTTCACAAAAATCTTACTAATCTAAGAACAGTGAATGGACAGTAATTATATATCAGTTATTTTAAAACAGAAATAATATTGTAATAATTTAATTCAAGAAAGATATGTTATTTATTAAATGTCAAATAATTAGACTATAGTTAAAGTGTAACAAAATATGACCTTATGAGGTATCATTGTAAACTTTGAAAGGAAAGAAAAATAATAGTGATGTCATTTATTATCCCAAAGGAATTATAAGGGAATAAAATCATTAGAAAAATACTTAATAAATTTGAATAAAAATTCAAATATCTCTAACAATGTATGTAAGGAGTAATTAACCAATCATTGAATTATTAGTTACTATGACAACGAGACGTTTGAGGGCTTATTTTTCCGTTAAATTATATAGACTCTGAAGAAATGAAGCGTGGGTAAGCCACACGAGAAATTGAACAAACTAAAATTTTAATTTAAACAGTTATAAAAAGTCGAAATCAGTGAACCAAGATGACCCAATATGAAGAGACGTCGATCTATACAGAATTAATGATGTCCAGGAACGAAATTAAATAAATTAATTAAAGAAAAAACCCAAGACCAGTTTGAAGAAGATGTTGGAAGCCTTCAACCCAGCCCAAATTCGAAAAATATACGCCTATCCTGATGACGACATTTCAACGTGAGATGAACTGATAAGTACCGAATAATTTCTTATTCCCAAAACCCCAAATTACTTAAATTATTTTCAAATGATAAAATTTCTCACTATTTAAAAAATAGTATTTTCTTTCAAAGGTAAAGGCATAATTTACTTACATTAAAAAACATTTTATTAAACTATATAGATAACCTTATTTGTGAACATAACTACTGTAACAGAAATACGACACTACTGAACAAATTGTACAAACACATTATAAATCCTAAGTACGTATAAGGTATAATAGTGTACTTTTTTTATGTAATCAACATTTATGTCTATTTTCATGATCAAAAGAACTCCAGATTTTAAAAACATAGTAATTTGTTAAAAGTAACTGAACGATAGTGTTTTGAAATCAATTTTGCCAACCTGAGATATTTTGTGTTTCAAGCTCTAAGCCGGAGCATAATATTATAAAATTGTTTATGATTCATTTGTCATATTTATTAATAATTAAATTTGTATTAAAAGATACAGTACAGCACAATATTCTCTTGTTATTTCATAGGATTTTTTTTTGTAAAATATATGTGTGTTAGCGAAGTTTTAAGCAACAGCCAACTAGCGCTCATCACGAGTGGCCGAGTCGACAACCTGTGTAGCAGCGGGAATAATTCGAACGCCACAGCTGTCCATGCTAATACACATATTACTTTAAAAATTAAATGTTTTAATTGTTTTAACAAAAACAATTTGGCGCCACCCGGGAATCGTAATCCCTATGAATTAACAGGTAGGTTGTACTGGTGACATTGACAACGCTACGGACTCCAGTAGTGACGTCGATTTATGTAACGACCAGTGTGAGGCAAACACACTACATTCACACTAATACACAAAATAAACAAGTGTGATACATTTTAACAGGTATAACATGACATAAGGTAGTGAAGATCCAATGATATTTAATTATAAAAATAAAAAGCTGAAGACAAGAATAAGAGGCAAAAACTTATAAACTCAGAGATCAATAACCCAAACCCAAATGACAAATGACTGATAAACTGACAATGACCTGACACAATAGATCGGATAAATACAAAAGGAACCACGGAACAATGAAGAAGAAGCTAAGAACTAAATGTAATCAAGACATAAGAATGAACATTGTAAATCCCTAATAATGACCATTATAATGTGTATGTTAACAAATGAACTAATGTAATTAGAGTATAGATGAGATTTACCTAGGTTAATAATGTTAATGAAAGATAATAATGTTATGTATATTTTATTGATGAAGGAATGTGTTTATAAATATAAGTTAGGGAATTAATAATACACACACCCTAATAAATAGTGATGAATATAATCAAAATTAGTAAACATACCCTAAGGCAAATCAAGGCCACAGTTAATTAACCAAAAGTGATCATTTGTGAAGGGAAAATAAAATAAACATTATAATCAGTAACCCCATGATGATACTAACATCAATAAACAACCCAGTGAATAATTAAGTGAGTGGAAGAAGGAGTATATTAATAATAAATAAGTGGTGACATGTAGTGAGAGCATGTTGCACATAGAAGTGAAAGTGTAATAAGTCAAAAACCTTCTATGAAGGAAAAAGTGTAGTTGGTGAACTTCAAAAAAGTATTCTAATTAGTAAACTGTATTAGAATAACAGGAAGACCAGTGATAAACTTTGTATTAGTAAGTAAGAGGAACTTATTATAATGTAATTAATTTAAGCCATAGGTAATAAGAATTATAGGATAAGATAGAAATTAAGTCATTGGAATGAAGGAGTAAAACAAGAACGATAGACACTTTTTTCTAGTGAAGGAATGGAGGAATAGTATATATTGTGTAAAGTATAATTTAATGTTAGTATAATAAGGATGTTGTTATTGTTTTAAAAAACCAATATAATGTAATGAATTATTAATTGAACCAGATAGTAGAAGGGAGCAGAAAGGTAGTTAGAAGTTATTTCAGGCTTGAACCTGTAAAGAAAATGTTTATTATATAATAAGAGGTGGAGTTAGGAACACCAATGTTTATTGCTTGTTTTGTTTAAAAATTGTGTTAAAAATACCAAATATAAAGGTAATATGTTACTAAGAAATGTTAGATAGTAGTAGAGTAAAATCTAGGCTCTAGGCCTAACTGTTAAATAAGAATTTAGTAAATTTGAGAACAAATAATAGTCCAATATTAAAGCAGAGTATACCAAATGGTTAAACAAATTAAGTGAGTATTCCTAATACCAAAATATATGAATAACAACTAATTTTGAATAAAATATATGTAAAATATAAATATGGAAAATAGTAAAAATGTAATTAGCTATTCAAAAGTGGGCATGAGGGATATCAAAATGATCATCATGAAAAATTAGGAAGAATGGTACTCATGTAATAACTCTAGCTATTAGTATAAGATAGAAATCTTCATTTGAAGATATTTTGGTAAAATTAGACTAAAAAAGACGTTAAATCATAACAATGACTTAAGTTAATAACCAATGAAAATTAGCATAATTTATTAGGTAACCATAGCAACAAGAAATTTATTGCCAAAAAACCGTTAGATTTTCAGTAGTCCATTATTGACCAACGCCGAGAGTGGATCGAGTAGCTCTCACACTAAAATTTTATTATTAAAGTAAATTTTAACTTAATTTAAACCAGAAGGAGATAATAACAACAGTCCAGGGAATCCTGAACAAAATTTTGTTTAATAAAAAATTATCAACAAACCATAATTATCTGAAGAAGACGGGAAGACGCAGTGAAGAAGAGAGACGACAACGGACACCAAATGAAGATCATTGGAACATCTTAATAGAAGAAGACGGACGATAACCGAAGGAATACGAGGCCTGAGTCAGCGAGGAAAAACCGTCGAGACGAGAGAAATAAACTTCTGGAGAATATAAGAAGACGACATCCCAGGAGTTATCCGGAAGAAGAAGACGACATCAGGATCTTCAGCAGGAAAACGATGAGTATAAACATTATCCCATAATCGAATTCACAATTTTTTGGTCAGAATTAATAAATAACTATTTCACTTCACTGATCACTATTCCGATTCAGAACTAAATGCTTTGTTAAATTCACTATTTAAACTTTAATCAATTAACAATTATTAAAAGTAAAATATAATAAATAATTGACGAACCTTTTGATAACTAAATTTGACAAACGAAAACTAACCCAAAATTTTTACAAGTTTTCATTGGTAATTACTTAATTGAATATAATGAGATATTAATTTGTTTATGTAATTAGTATTAAGAATTGTTATAACTTTGTGTGTGTTAGCCGTAAGTATATATTTCTGTAGCCGAAAGGACTTATTAACACCCCTGAGAAAAACATATTTAACTGTAAACTAACGTTAAAGACGAATTGTATACAAAACACTGAACTGAGCAAGTACCAACCGAACAAGTGTAATAGCCGGTGCAGAAAACGAATTTGATGTATCATAAAGTAATTGAAATATTCTAAAGGTTAATAAATGTTCTCAATCTGCAATTCTGTATGTTTGATTCAGTTAATTTAGAATAACAACTAAGAATTATTGAAGTGAAAGCGTTAAAGCAAGACGCTAGCCGAGTCAACACTGCAGAAAGCCGTGCGCCAATCAGGTGGCGAGGCGGCAACATTTGAATGCAGCAGAGCGAAATACGGTTTACCCGTAAATGATAAGAGAAGTTACATTTTG